>JAOTQK010076190.1:0-10102 GCA_025642025.1 Rhododendron ferrugineum | reverse complement strand
TGGCTTCTATTGGCTCCGCTCTTAAAGGTAATTAAATACTCTTCTCGCTTCCTATAGAGAGTATTCCCCACTATAAGGTCAAAATCTTGTACAAGCTGGTGTTTAATCATTAAAGCATATGAATGAAATGAGATTTTAACTTAATTTTCCAAAGCTTCCCTTTTGACATTTCATCATCATTAACTTAATTTTCCAAAGCTATCCTTTTGACATTACATCATTATTTCTTCATAAACCACAATCTTGAAAAAATTTGGCTGAACTTTTTTTCTTTTTTGGATTACTGTCGTTATTAAAAAAAAATTTGCTTTTGCAAGGTTTTTTTGTTAAGTTTCATTGAATTATTTGTTTGTCTCGACAAGAGAAATACGAAAAATAAAAAATAATAACCAAAGATTGAAAATAGCTAACGAAAGACAAAAGTTATATAAAACAGCTAGATATTCTCAAAAAGTTCAAAAAAACTATGCGGAATAATGCCTGAGTTTAGCACCATTCTACCACCGGGTGGTTTTGCAAATCGAACTTGGCCATGGGTAAGTCATAAAGTCATGACGGTAAAAAGTACTGTACTAAACATGGAACCGAACCACCGGAAGGTGAAGCAAAACCAATTAAAATTATAGTCCCAATGGTTAGTTTGGTTGGTTGGTTGGTGGGAGTTCGATTCTTGGGTTCAGTTACGTTCAGATAACAAGAAAGTAATCTTGTAAATTTTTTAGTCCCGGTGTGAATGGCTGATGTTGACTGAATCGAAAAGTAAATTAATTGATGTGTGTGTAAACTGGCCTGGAGACCTTGACCGTCAAAATAAATACTCCCTCCGTCCCTATTTAATTGTCCACTACGGTTTTACGTGCATTTTCAACGGCTTATATCTCTCGACATATATTATATTTTATATTTTTGAAATCATTGTGTTATTTTTAGCAATATACAGTACGTTGAGAGATACTACTATAAGATGTTAAAAATGTATCTAAAACCGCAATGGACAATTAAATAGTAACAGATAGAGTATGCGAATACCAGGTAAAACAGTGATGAGATGTGTGGTGGCCTCGGTTACCAGTTCGGTAAACTGGCCATAAGATGTGAACCGACGTCTGAGGAAGGTCCAGTCCGCGTCTTGGTACAAACAACCTTCGGTACTATGTTCTGTTGAGGGCTCGGGAATAAGCCTCTGGTTGCTTCGGAGCTATCAACAGCATTGTATCTGCTCCAGTGTTCCCGAAGCCACTTGGGAGGAGCAGTTATGTCAGATGGGTCCCATGAGGATCATGCAGCAGGCGTAATCATTGAGATCAGGTCTGGCCATGTGCTCCGTAACCGCTTTATCCATTTCGTCATATATGATGTCACCCGAGGCGGTTACCCGAGCGTACTCTCCATGCGCTAGCTTGGAGGCCAAGTAAACCTAGGTTTACTTATACAAAGGGATACTCACCTGGAGAGGTATGCCATTCTACCCTAACCTTAGACCTATACACTTCTCCCTAGATCTAACTTGATCGTCGGAGGGTCACTGGGTAACCACGGCCCTAGTGACTTGTTGCAGGTCCGGCGAAAGGAGCACGGAGCTGTGAAGGAAGGAACCTGATCCGAACCACGGTAAGGATCCCGATAAATCGAACCCCCACAATTGGCGACTCTGTTGGGGATCTAGCCGCTTTTCTCAACCAATCTCCTCCTCCTTTTTCAAAGAACTCCGTTCAAAGCTTCCTAAGCCAGTCATGGTGGACGTCGAAGATCCACATCCCAGTTAAACCACCCTCGGGCTTGGCCTCGGAGACCATAACCTGACCTCCGGCAGAGCCAACGCTCTGGGAAAAACTCACATGTCTATCGGAGTCGGAGCCGGAACCTCGACGCAGGACGCTGGCGCCGGCACCGAACTCCACACCTACATCAGTCACCTGGAACGGAAAATCGACGACCTAACGACGGTTGTGGAGCGCGATATGCACATCAAGGATGAGTTGGCCGAGATCAAACATCTTCTCCAGATCTCCCCATCCCCCTCCTCTAGAAGCCGTGGCGGACGAAGAAGCCACCACAGCCCTCCTCACAGCCGCGGAGGAGGCCATCTGGTGGAGCATCGACCCCGCCCCTCGGTCAAGGACCGCCTCAAACCACCAGAAGAAGGTCACAACGGAAAAGGCGCAGGGCGTAGGGAACATTCCCGTTCCCCTAACCCCAAAGGACCCCGCGGGAAGCCGTCTGCCTTCGAGAGGCTTGGTGCCGGAAGTGTCTCCGCTTCCTCCATCCATTCAGTCAGGATCGGAAGGGGCCACCGCGAGCCCACTCCCAGTTTCACCAAGGCTGCCAACGAGGATGATGGCCTCCTGGAATTCCAAACTAGAGGGTACCGCGAGCGCCTAAAATACGTTCGAGCAAAGAGCCCGTTCGTCTAGCACCCAAAGGAAAAGGTGACGGAAGCGAGGTCACAGAGCGCCTTGAGCCCTATGCTCGAGATAGCTACAAGAAGCATAGGCACAAGCGCTCCCCCCAGAAGTCGAGAAGCACTCAGCCGAAGAGAAAGGAATACGAAAGATTGGACCAATTGATCCCGAAGAAGCGTACCGCAACCGAGCATCCAAACGGTCCCGACCGTTAGATCCAACCTCACTGCGACGCCCAACTCGCGAGACTAACAACCTCCCCCTTCACAAGGGAGATCGACTCAGTCACCCCCCCCGAAATGATTCACCCAACCCAAGTTTGCCAAGTACGACGGAAAAACCGAGGCATATACTCACTTGGTACAATACAAGCTCGTCATGTCCCTCTTCCTCCGAAATGAGCCCTCGGACGATGCCTTCCTCTGTAAGGTCTTCCTCGCAAGCCTCGGGAACCTGGGACTCACATGGTTCAACCAGCTCCCCGCTTGGTCAATTCCCTCGTTCGACTCCCTCTGCGATGCCTTCATGGCTCGGTTCATCACGAGCAACAAACACAACAAGGAGATCGATTCCCTCCTCGCCCTCCGTAAACGAAACGATGAAACACTCCACCAGTACGCCGGTCGCTATTGGAAGTTGTTCAACGAAATAGAAGGCTGTGACGGTGTCATCTATGCTCGAGGATTCAAGCTCAGTCTCACTTCCCAGGACGAGCAGGTCTATGACGATCTCGCCCACCACAAGCCCAATTCCATGAAGGACCTCATGACTCGCATTGAGGGCTATTGCCAGCTCATCGAATCCAAAGCTGAGAGGGGCATCGGGAAGCCTTCGGGGTCAAAGACAGCCTCCGCCTCGGCAACAGCTCCGGCCTCCGTGCTTGTCTCAACCCCTAAAAAATAGGTCAACAACATCAAGCAGTCACCAAGGAAGGGACCGAAGCCAGGTGATTTCAACGCTGAGAAAACCGTCTTTACCATTCTCATCTACCGGATTATCGACCAAGTGAAGGATCAGCCTTTCTTCTCCTTCCCAAACCAAAAACTCGGTACCGAGAACGGGAAAATCAAGAACCCCATTGTCCGATGCAGTTACCACAACGAACAAGGCCACTTTACCACCGCCTGCAAGCCCTTCAAGGCCTACTTGGAGCAGCTTGTCGCTAGAGGCCATCTCGGTAACCTGATCGATCACGAGAAAACAAGGGCTCGGGCACAGCGCGCCGAGACCCACACCAAAGAAGAAGTTCAAACCATCCACATGATCCACGACCCTCTGAATTCCGAGGCAGCTCGCATCATCCGCGCCGAGCTAAATGACGCCTCCTCTTCCAAACAAGTTATGCTATTCGGTCCCGAGCCCAAGCGTGCCCGAACCGACAACGGTGCCAAGTGGACCATCACCTTTACGGAAAGAGACCTCAATCGTGTCCAGCTCTCACATAATGACGCCCTCGTGGTCACGCTATGCATCGGCACCTTCAACGTCCGACGCGTCCTTGTGGATCAGGGCAGCTCGGCCGAGGTCATGTACTACTCTCTGTTTAAAGATTTGAAGCTCTCAGACACCGACCTTCGCCCTGCCGAAGTCCCCCTCATCGGCTTCAACAGGGCTCCGGTCTGGCCCCTCGGTGTGATCACTCTCCCCATCCGTACAGGCTCGATTGTCTTTGATATGGAGTTTGTGGTGGTCGATGTTCCTAGCCCTTACAACGCAATAGTCGGGCACACCTGGCTCCATAAGCTAAAAGCCATCGCCTCTACTTATCACCAGGTGGTCCGCTTCATAGGTGCAAATGGACACCAGGAGGACTTATATGGAGATCAGACCGCGGCCAAAAGGTGTTATGTTAACGCGGTCTGAAGCAGCAAACAGACATCCCGGGTTAACCTCATTGAGGTACTCGAGACCCCAATTTTGGAAGACGTCTGCAGGCCAGCCGATGAAAAGCAGTCGAAGACCTTGTCACCGTCCCCATTTCCGAAGACGGTTCTCGTTTCTTCCTTGTCGATTCCTCACTTAGTGACACCGAGCGGAACGACATGGTGGATTTCCTCAAAAATAACATCGAAGTTTTCGCATGGACTCCCTATGAAATGCCCGGGGTCGACCCGAAGTTCATCTGCCACGAGCTCAACTTCGACCGAACCAAGCGCCCAGTTGTCCAAAAAGCAAGACGATCCTCGCCAGTCCACTCCGAAGCTGTCATTGAAGAGGTCAACCGGCTCCTAAATGCGAAGGCCATTCGAGAAGTGCAATACCCCAGGTGGTTGGCCAATACCGTGGTGGTCAAGAAAAAGAATGGCAAGTGGCAGGTCTGCGCTGATTACTCCAATCTCAATGACGCCTGCCCGAAGGACTTCTTCCCCCTCCCACGGATTGACCAGCTCATCGACGCAACGGTAGGCCATGACCGACTCAGCTTTATGGATGCCTACTGAGGCTACCATCAGATTGCCATGAGCGAAGGAGATGTTGAAAACACAGCCTTCATCACCCCCCACGAGATCTTCGGCTATCTCGTTATGCATTTTGGCCTGAAGAACGCCGGGGCAACTTTTCAACGTATGATAACCAAGATGTTCGAGCGTTTACTAGGAGACACCATGATGGCCTACATCGACGATATGGTGGTCAAAAGTATGCTAGTCGGTGATCACCTAACCCACCTCACCGAAGCCTTCAAAATCCTCAAGAAGCACAAGCTCCGCCTCAACGCCAAGAAGTGCGCCTTCGGCGTCAGCTCCAACAAATTTCTTGGACACCTCGTCTCCCAACGCGGTATTGAAGCCAACCCCGCCCAACTCCTTGCCATCGAAAAACTCTCGGCTCCCTACAACAAGAGGGATGTCCAACGACTAACAGGCATGGCCACCGCCCTGAATCGATTCATCAGTCGCTCCTCCGACAAATGCCAGCCATTTTTTGCCTTCCTTAAAGGTAGCCGACGGAGTTTCAGTTGGACAGAAGACTGTGACCAAGCCCTCTAGCAGTTGAAGACCTACCTCTCCGAAGCCCTGCTCTTAGTCACACCTCGGGCCCAAGAGGACTTGTTCCTGTAGCTTGCCATCTCTCCACATGCTATAAGCTCGGTCCTCGTTCAACAGGAAGGACGAGACCACCAACCCATCTACTACTCTAGTAAGACAATGACCCCCGCCGAGACACGCTATCTTCCATTGGAAAAGCTTGTTCTCGCCCTCGTCTCAGCCTCTCGGAAGCTAGCCCCGTACTTTTAGTCCCACTGCATCATTGTCCTTACCGAGTTCCCACTCAAATCACTCATCTGGAAGGCAGACCTCTCTAACCGACTTTCCCAGTGGGCCGTCGAGCTTGCGAACTATGAAATCCACTTCCAGCCTCGGACAGCAATCAAAGCTCAGGTCCTTGCCGACTTCATCGCCGAGCTTACACCAACCGACGTCCTTGCCTCATCGCCGGTTCCCCGTCCCGAAGCTGTTCTCCTAGCAAACCCTAGCACCGCCTGGAAACTTTTCCACGGTGATGTTTGGAAGATGTATGTCGATGGCGCCTCCAACAGCCGAGGTGCAGGGGCTGGGATCGTACTTCTCTCCCCCTCCGGTGTTTTGCATGAGAGCACCCTCTCTATCAACTTCCCAGCCTCCGACAATGAGGCCGAGTATGAAGCGCTGATCTCCAGACTCAAGACCACCGAAGCTCTCAGTATTGAAGAGCTTATGATTTACAGTGATTCCCAACTAGTGGTTAACCAGCTTTCAGAGGAATACGAAGCTCGGGACGACCGAATGTGTACCTACCTCAGCTCTGTCGTTCGGCTTCTCCAAGGTTTCAAGGCCATTCGCGTCGAGCACATTCCCAGGGAACAGAACGCTCATGCCAACGCCCTCGCCGGGCTCACTTTGGCCTGCTCCACTTCGGCACATCGTTCCATCTCCTTCGGCTACATTGACAAGCCCAGTTTCGAGCTCGAAGTATTGAGCCACAAGATACTCAACATAGAGCTCGGCCCGAGCTGGATGGACGAGATCATTGGCTACCTGTGAGATGACATCCTTCCCACCGACAAGAAGGACGCTCACCCGACTCCGCAATAAGGTCGCTCTTTTCTGGCTCAACCCGAACGGTAAGCTTTATCGAAGGTCATTCACCGGCCACTACTTACTGGTTGCCCACCCCCACCAGGTGCCAGGCATCATTGAAGAGCTCCATGCTGGTGACAGCGGTTGTCACTCTGGCGGCCGCTTTCTCGCGCACCGAGCCATCGCTCAAGGGTATTGGTGGCCAACAATGAAGAAGGATTCCTAAGAGTTCGTAAAATGCTGTCAGAAATGCCAGATGTTCGCCCCTTTCATCCATCAACCGGCCCGAGACCTTAGCCCTCTCACCAGCCCATGGCTCTTCTCCCAGTGGGGCATGGATATCGTTGGAAAGCTTCCCGTCGCTCCCAGAGGATTTAAGTTCCTCCTCACCGCCACCAACTACTTCTCGAAATGGGTCGAGGCCAAGCCCATGGTCACTATTGAAGAAGCAGACGTCATTCGTTTCGTTTGGCAGAATATTATCTCTCGCTTCGGTGTACCCTTCGCCATCATCACTGACAATGGGAAGCAGTTTACCAGGCAGAAATACCGAGCCCTGTTGGACGAATACGGCATCAAATGGGACACTTCCACTCCAGCCTACCCCCAGGGCAACAGGCAGGCCGAGGCTGGAAACAAGGCAATATCATCCAGGCTAAAGTGCCGACTCGAATCACGCCGGGGCAAGTGGGCCGAGGAGCTACCTAGGGTGCTCTGGGGCTACCGTACTACACCTCGGCGGTCTACCGGTCGCACCCCCTTCTCCTTGGCATTTGGAATGGAGGTTGTCATTCCCCTCCAAGTCGGGCTCCCAACAATTCGTACCGAAAATTTTGACGAGTCGGTGAACAATGACAACATCGCTTCGGACCTCGACTTGGCTGAAGAGGAGCATGAGAATGCAAGAATCAAGCTTGGATCATATCAGCAGGAGGTTGCCAAGGGCTACAACCGTAGCATCCGTCTTAGGTCGTTCAAGCCTGACGACCTCGTCTGGAAAAAAGTGGTAGAGAAATCCAAGAAAAGGAAGCTCATGCCTAATTGGGAGGGTCCCTTCCGAGTCCTCAAGCACCTCGGCTCGGGAAGTTACAAGCTAGAGAAGCTGGATGGTTCTCCAATCACCAAAACTTGGAATGCTAACAACCTGAAGAAGTTCTATGGCTAGCCAAGCTTCGGTGCCGAGGACCTACCAACTTTCTTCTACAAGCTTTTGTTTTCTTGAGTTATTTTGTGAAGTCCAACTCACTTATGTAATGGCACGTTCCACTCAAGTTTCAATGAGAATTTCCTTTTCTTATCATTACTGTCTGTTCTTGTCATTTACTTTTTGTACTCGGTTCGTCTTTTCTCGATTCGTTTTATCTTGACTTCAGGGATTCTGTCCTCCCCGGGTAACCCCCTCGGACAGAACTCTCACCAAGTCACCCCAACCTCCTCGGTCGTTCGGACTTTCGGTCGCTCGCATTAAGGATACTCGGTAGTTGTCCCCCGAGCCCCTTATACCGACCCACCAATAAGTCATCCACTGCTTGGATTCGCTGCATCCCGAAGCCATGGCCGACGCCATTTCCCCTTCGGGACTCTAGCCCTAATCTCTAAGCAGCCTCACCTTACCACTAATTTGTCTCTCTCAAAACCAATCTCCTACCTGGAAGTCGAGGCAAATTAAACCGAAGCAGGGGCATACAAAATTCAAAAACTGCTAACTTTACTTCAGCTTAACTTACTCGGTCCCATACTACCCAGCCAGCAGTAGGGGCTTCGGTAGTTGAGCCCTACGCTTCGGCCGCCCGAAGCACGAGGCATCACCACATCATCTTTTTACTGAGCTAAACTTCTTGAGTATGTATTGAAGAATGCTTCGGTTATTGCGTCGGTTAAACTTGTTCTACAAATTCCACAAGTCTCACTGACGCAGGGGCAGCGTCACCCCAGCATCAACCATAAAATCATATAAACATTTCAAAGATAGACAGTGCTCGGAAAAAGAAAACACTCATTCACACAAGCGAGAAGTGAATTGAAAATCAAAATCCTACTTGAACTATTACAAGTGATCAGTCTTCGGCCAATTGTTCGGCGCCTGTCACAGCAAGAAATATTTATAAACTCTGGAACAGCAAACTCCAAAAGTCCGGGGCCGTCCTGTTAAACAGTAAACCTAAAAATCCTAAGCATCTTGAGGGGGGGAGAGTTGGATTGCCTCATCGGTTGGAGCAGCAGTATTGGGATTGACTTGGTCTACGGGAAGAGTCTCTCCCTCGGGATCAGGGACCTGTTCATCCTCCTCCTCGGGCATCACAAGCTCCTCGAGAGGAGCCTCAGGTAGGGCTCAGAGTTCCAAATCTTTTGGGAGATCAAGCCTCTTTAGAAGAGCTTCATAACCGAAGCGCAGTCCATCCTGGAAGCGATCTCTGTACAGTTCGGTCTCGATCTCCCAAACCTGCTTCTTATATTCCACTCCGGCTGCGTCCCAACCTTCATCATAGCCCGTGTTCCTCGCAGCCTCCACCTCCTGAGCCTGGGTGACCCTCAGAGTGTTGGCATCCTCCTTGGCCTTGGCAGCCCGTCCCTCGGCAAGCACTCTCTCCGTGTCACACCTTTGGAAATCTGAGAGATAGAGGTCACAGGTCTCCCGAGCCACTTTCAGATCATCTTCCCTCTGTGCAAGGGCCTGTTTCAACTCCTCTATCTCTCGTTCCTGGGCCTTGCTCCTGTCATTAATGGCCAGAGCCCGGGCACCAGCCTGCCAACAGGAAATGGGAAAATATTAAGAGTGAAAACTATTGACCGAAGGATATAAATGAAGAGTAACAACAACTAACCGCAAGAAGAGCCTGAGCTATCTCCCCGGAAAGATCCTCAGTACGGCCCTTCACAGCCCTGGCGTCCCGAGGGAGAATCGCAGACCGAAGCAGCCCGTACGTCGTCCCGATGTTGGAAGCAGCACTGTCGGCATGATGAATTAAACGCCCGGCATAATGGCAGACCTTGGGAGCCCAGGGCATCTCCCTTGCTCGAACCCTGGTCTCGGCGTCGATTCCCTCCCCTCTAGTCTCTGCTTCCCGTTCCTCCTCCTCTTCGTTAATAAGGAACGTCTCTGTTTCTTTCCCACGAGCACCCTCGTCCTCATTGGGCCGAGCCCTCTTTTTCGGGGGCCCTTGGGGAGAAACGGGGGCGGCCCTCGAGGTCCCAGCTCCTGGCGTGCTGATTACCACGCCGGCGCCTCGGCCCCGTGGCCTCTGGCGCCTTAAGTTCAAGACCTCCCTGCCTCGGCCAGACATTTCACCGCTTAGTCCGGTCGGTTCCGGGGTCTCCCGATCAAGTTCTTCCCGAATAACACCCCGAGGTCCGGAGTTGCTTCCCTCCACCTCCGGTGTCCCGTTTTCTCTTCCTGTTCCTCTCCCTCTTCCTCGCCCTCGCCCTCGGCTTGCCCTCAGAACTCCCTGGCGCCTTGGTTTCTTTTTCAAGTAGCTAGTGTATGTGGGCTTGTACCCAAGAAGTTCGGGGGCGTACCGGCTTGTGATAGGAATAGCGTAGGCTGCTGTTAGCTCCAAAAAATGATGGTATTTTTTGGTTGGCAATTCCATTGACAAAACGGATTTTCAAATGTATTCCTTTCTCTATCGAGTTGTATCT
>JAOTQK010076182.1:0-10103 GCA_025642025.1 Rhododendron ferrugineum | reverse complement strand
TGTTCATAATTGAGTTCTAAACTTCTAATCAAATTGCAATAATTTCTTGATATGGGTCATTAAATGTAAGTTGGTCTGCTTTGTCGCATTACTTGGTTGGCTAGTTGCTCTAGTTGTCTTGAATGATTCTTGAGTTACAGCGTATGAGAAAACCCAACAAAAGGCTACACCTGTGCAGTCTTCAAACCCTATCTTTACTACCCAACCGTGAAATCAATTTTCCCAAAGATAAATCTTTAACTTCCTCCCATCCTGTAATTTTTCCCTCACAAATCAATATGCTTGCTGACAGCTCCTCATCTGGACCTCCAATTAAGTACTTTCAACCATTTGGCCTTCCAGTGTACTATTTCCAGAATCTAGTAACAGGTCAAAATTATTTTGATGTTGGTGAAGCTTAAATTCCATAGTGAAAAATCTCACTGTTAAATTACTGCCATTTCTTTGGTGCTTTAGTGGTATTGTATCAGTTTATGTAACATTTTATATGAGAGAATATTTCCATAGTAACTATAATTTCTTTGTATTTTTATGATAGTCATAATATCTGTATTATTTGAAAATATGCGTGGCTTGTGTCCCCTAGATAGTCACTGACGATGATGATTCATTCCTGGATATTTATACAGGTTTTTTGCATGAAGAGAAAACCAAACTGCAATGCATGTCCAATGAGAGGAGAGTGCAGACACTTTGCAAGTGCTTTTGCAAGGTATACCGTTCAACTTCATTCAAAAACACTTTCAGTTGACAACCAGAAGCATTATCATCATTTCCTATTGGATCAAAGCTCAGCTAAAAAAAGTTGGACACTCAGTTTAGTAACATTTAAATATTTGAGGAACATAAGCACTACTAGACTAGAAAAACAAGCAGTATATACTCATCAGAAGGGGAGGGTGGTTGTCAAAGAGACGACCGCTTATGCATTTATTCGAAAGTCATAATGATGTAAGCCAGTGGCTATTAGGTCCTAAAATTATGATAGAAGATTGAATGACACTGACTCAAAAAAATAAAAGGAAAATTAACCACATAATGAGCGTTATTTTGTCCTCAAAATTAGTTAGTTGGAAAACCACTGGCTCAACTAGTCATGAAGGAGGTCACAATTCCAGCACACTCAGAGAGGGAAAGAAAATTTGAGAAAAATTTAACACACTTGGGTTTGGACCCAGGACACAAATGTTTGAACCACTCCCAACATGCGTCCTTTGGAAAAGAACATTATCATTTAGTTTCTCAAAAATCTAGTTTTAAGTATAGAAAGAACTGATACAATTCGAGAAGATACTAAGACTTCAGGACTGTGTTCCCCAATAAATTTTCTATCCAATTATTACTCTCATTTCTCTTCCTCTCTCTCCAATCATTACTCCAAAAACCTCACTCAAAGCGCAAAGCAAACAAACTCTAAATGCATCAAGGGCAATGACATTTGAGGTGTTTTTGTTTCCATCATTTAGGACCATGACACAATACATGAACTCACATATTGCATGGTCAAAAAACTGATCATCAGTCTTGGAAATAAACCTTTAAGTTTGTAACAAAATCCAAAAAGAAACTCTTAAGTACCGAATATGCATGAATGTTTTGTTTATCAGATATTTTTAGAGAAATAAAGAGGAAACATTGAACCTATATCTAATGTGACTAATTTTGCTAGAAAAATAGGAAAGAGAAAGTGGAAGAATAGAGGCAAAATAGGTGGAGGTATATGAACAATATTTCAATTGTTTGACTAATGTAGCCGTAAGAGAGGGAGCTATCATATGGTAAGTTGGTAATATCCTTAATACTTTTGCCACTTAATTATCTGATGTAGGAAAGCAAAATGTAAAGGCCTAGAACCAACTGAACATCATGTGGAGCAATATTATATATGAAAACAAATAAACATATTCCATTTTGTTCATAAATTTTGGAAGAGCAAGATCATGTGCTTTTACTTGTTGAATCCCCTATTTATGCACTTTGGATGTCCACAAATAGGGGACCTGTTCAATTTTGGGTCGGGGATGGAAGAACCCTATGAAAGGAACAAAACCTACCTCACTAGAAAAAAATAATACCCGAGCGAGCTACCTTTTGGAAGTCTCGTTCCCCGATATGCCACCTGTTAAGGCATCCAACTCATAGCCAATTGGCAATGAGTGGAGAGGCCGCCCAAGCTTATATACTAGGTTTGGAGGTTATATTCAACCAATGTGGGACAAGCTCCAACACTCTCCCGCACGTGCGACCCTTGACTCGCACGTGGTGAGGTAAACAAATGATTCAATCAACTATTAACGACAAACAAAGGGGAAACCAACCATCAACAACATAGTGTCTTGTTCAAAAGCCTCTGAAAACCTAGCTCTGATATTATGTTAAGACATCCAACTCAAATTGGCAATGAGTGGAGAGGCCGCCCAGACTCATATACTAGGTTTGGAGGTTATTTTTAACCAATGTGGGACAAGCTCCAACACCACCTTCATCCAAAGAGAACAAGATTTTCCTATTTATTCCCCCAACAATTTCCTTGGGAGAAAATAACAAAATATGAGAAGCTAGAAATGTAGAGTGTTAAGATTTGCCAAGACAAAATCTAAAACTATAAAAAATGTTCTAGTGATCCTAGAAATCTGTTTTATTGTTCGAAAGACATACTCTGAAATCGTCATCCACAGCAGCCGACCCATAATGTGCAACAAGGTGGGGCATGTGGCGTACCACATTCTCAAACTTCGCATAGAAAGGATTTTCTTTCTATGGAAAGCACATTCGTACATATCTAATAAGAGGACATTATACCTTTTTGTTGTTTTTGATGTGGGTGTTGGGGGTGGGAGAGACGTGGCAACCACTCATCTCCATTTTGAACAGTGGCATAAACTAGCACCCCACTTGCAATGAATTTTTAGCATTTTATACTCGATATGAATACTTGAACTTTGTTTTTGGTTCAGTGCAAGGCTTGCCCTCCCAGGTCCAGAAGAGAAAAGTATAGTGAGTTCAACAACTCCTGCTGCCACTGACAAAAGCACTACAATAGGAATCAGGCCCATGCCATTACTAACAGCTGGTAGAAATGAACTGAAAGAGATCGAATCAGTTTTGAGAAACTGTGAACCCATTGTCGAGGAACCAGCAACACCAGAACCAGAAACTGCAGAAATAACGGTAAGTGACATCGAAGATGCATTTATGAGGATCCTGACAAAATTCCTACAATCAAACTCAACCTTGAAGAGTTCACGCTGAATCTACATAACTACGTGCAAGAAAATATGGAATTGCAAGAGGGTGAGATGTCCAAAGCTTTAGTTGCTTTGAATCCACAAGCTGCTTCCATCTCTACACTGAAACTGAAGAATGTGAGTCGACTACAAACAGAGCACCAATTGTGAGTACACATCTTCCAACTACATCTTAAATGTTAGTTTATACCAGACAAATACTAGTACAGCAAAGCTGAGTCTGCTTACATAGATTGGATTCCTAAGGGTATAGATGACGAAGTCTGCATATCAGCTGCTGATACAGGTTTGACTGTACTAATACTGTGCAAAAGACAACAGCTGTGAACTCCTTCTCAAATGAAAGACCCAAAAATACAAAACCTAGCTGGTAACTTACTTGTATCAGGTTGATCCTTGCCTGATTAACCAAGATACGTGGATTGCAGAACACTTTGTAAAATCAATGTATCAGCAGCAACACAAAGTCATTTAGACACTTAACTCTCGGTACAAATATTTTTCCATGCACAATTAACTCCTTCCATCCTGCTGCAGGTACGAACTTCCAGATTCACACCCTTTCCTAAATGGGGTTAGTTATTCCTCCTATGTCTTGATTTGCCTATATACAGCACAACTTAGTTCCAACTAATTGTTGCCCTCTACAATATTCAGCTGGATAAACGAGAACCTGATGATCCAAGCCTATACCTGCTTGTTATATGGACACCAGGTTTGCAAAAGATACATTACAGCGGAAACTATAAGTCTGTATTACCTTAGTTGTTCTTCGATAAACCATTAGGCATTGTATACCATCATGGAGGAGTTCAAACGATGTACTCTCATACCTGCGAGGGCATAATTTTGTGCTTACAATATGTCCTTATCATCTTAAGAATCCAAGGGACAGTGCAATATTTAATGCTATTATCATTTTGGCAAGTGCTAGTTTTTTCCACCTACTTTAACATTGTTTCTACCAGGTGAAACAGCGAATTCAGTCCAACTACCAGAAGGAAGGTGTGGGTCTCAAGAATCAGGCAAACTCTGCAATGAGAAAACGTGCTTCTCATGCAATAGTATGAGAGAAGCAAATGCACACACAGTTAGAGGGACAATCTTGGTGAGGAATACAATAAACATGCAATAGTACTAAAAGTTCCAAGCAAGGCCAGATGCGCTGTTTACTGATATTGATCTCATGTGCAGATTCCATGTAGAACAGCAATGAGGGGGAGCTTTCCGCTAAATGGCACATACTTCCAAGTTAATGAGATAATCTGATTCTTGCTATATGATTTCTCTCGTTACCATTAGGAGTCACTGTTTGTGTGATAGTGCTGTCACTTCAGATAGAACATGCTACAGCTTGATAACCTCACCACCTACCAACATGCTTGTACTTTTGCAATGCTAAAGCCATGAATTATTTGATCAGAGATCGTATTATAAAACAAGTCCCACTATTGCAGATGTTTGCTGATCATGAATCCAGTCTTAACCCAATTGATGTTCCAAGGGCATGGATAAGGGATTTGCCAAGACATACAGTTTACTTTGGGACCTCTGTATCAACAATTTTCAAAGGTAATAGACCTTTCGGCCATAAAAGTTAAATTCCATCATTTTTAGCAAGTATGAACCATAGAAACTGCCTTACAAAATTAATATGTCCTTTGCCAGGCCTAACGAGAGAGGGAATTCGATACTGCTTTTGGAGAGGTATGGATTTCATAGAATTTGGTCTTTACCTTTCTCCATATCCGAATCCAATACGAATTGAGAGATGTTAATCTTAAAAGGTTAATTTTTCAAGGTCTTTAGAAGGGAAAAAGTCACATCTCATTCCGCCAGGACGGTTAAAACATTATCCTTCCCCAAACACCAAAATGAAGTGCAAGTTAAATATAGTGAAACACACCAAAATATAATGAAATCTGACGAACAATAACTGGCCTTGCTATGAATTGTGAAACAAAAGTATTTTTCTACCTCACCAGCTATTGGACTTAGCAAAATCATAGTTACTTCTATCTCAGCCTTATTCTGTTAAGGATATTTTACATTTCTAGTTATGTTTCCAACATTTCTGTGTACAGTTTATTATACTTGTGTTGTTTCACAAACCTTGCTGAAATGTTGTGAAACATGTGGTTCTGTGCTAATGGAAACCAATGAAATTTTGATCCTTGGCTCTATAATTAAGAAGCAAGCACGATGAGCATGATCATCTTGCATTGTATCATCCCCTTCCGATATAGGGTACTAAGTAGTTGCCATATCTCCATCGACTTTCTCACTTGTTGCCAAGTAGCATTGCAAACAAACCAAGTCGCTCGCGGGCTACTTGAGGCTTGGCTTGGTAAGGGCTCGGTTTGTTAAGTTCTAAGAAGCAAAAATACTAACATGGGACATGGATAAGACACAATACAATGATGCTGATATGTTGTTTTGATAAAATGCAGGACATAGCACGTTGGGGATATGTTCAATGATATGTATATCAAAATATATTGTCATGGACGTGTGTCACATAAGTTTACATGCCAAACTAAATAATAGGTAAGATACGATAAGTCATGAAGATTCTAGATTGACATGAGACTGGAGAAATTTTTAGAAAACATAGGAAATGACATAGCTATGAATCCTCAATAAATCTTTTTAAAAAAACTCCCTACGAATTTTAAGAAATTAAATATTATTAGTACAAATTAATATTTTTTGAACTTTGTATACCGCACCGATATGAAAAATTCCAAATTTCTGATAATAACATGTTTGCAAAT
Organism: Rhododendron ferrugineum; assembly: GCA_025642025.1. NCBI lineage: Eukaryota > Viridiplantae > Streptophyta > Magnoliopsida > Ericales > Ericaceae > Rhododendron > Rhododendron ferrugineum. Next base: position 4,081 of record JAOTQK010076182.1, on the reverse strand, counting down.
GTCTAAGAACTGTTGATAACATATTTATATCTTCATCCTAGACACCAAAAGTGTCAAACATGTTGCACAAAAACTGTTTGACATGCATATGAAATAAGATTTTCATTTTCCGATTATGGATACGGAAAAAATAGTATCAGACACGCGTTGTTATCCAACAAGTGTCGCACACAAACACGCAATGATGCACGTACATGGACACAGACACCGTGACACAGGAATTCTAAAAAAATGGGGACACGGACACGGTGGGGGACACGCCATGATATATAATATTTTTTTCAAATTTTTTCCAAGTTTAAATGGCAACCGAAAATTTTAAACTCTTTTAAAAAAATTACAGTTTGACTTCCAAATTTTTTTAAAAAGTTACAGTTTGACCCTTGTCGTGTCCCCATCGGTGTCCCCAGCCGAGTTCCCCTAAAGAATTTAGGGAAAATGACGGTACATGACGTGTTTTGATAATTAATACCCGCCAAGAACATGCTAAGAACATTTGTTAATGCTGAAAATATCCTTGATAAGTATTAATTATCAAAATACGTCCTTAGCCGTCATTTTCCCAAGAATTTGAATCAAATTATTGGACGCCACGTGGCGCGTCGGACACGTGTCCCACGCGTGTCCTCGTGTACGGACACTGCGATTCGTCGACCTCTAGAGGTGTCGATGCTTCATAGCAGACACGTCACCTTTACATGTGTCATCTCTTAGGTTAAGTTAATAATGAAGCTCGAGCTATTTGCATTCGTCTGGTCAATGACCAAGGCTTAGCTTGAGTCGGGGTGTGAACACCGAGACTAAGTAATGGCTTAGTCTTGCTAAGTAATGATATGAGAGTTTTGATTCTTGAGAGGTCTTGGGTTCAAGTCTTCTCATCTGCTCTTCACCTTTGGAATGCAACTTCTATAATGTACCGCTCAATGGAACTCTAACTTCAGTACAAGAATAACGGGTCTGCACGTGAAAGAAGGTATTAGATGTCTCTTTTTGGGTATGTACATAGGAGCATTCACAAACTTTACCTGAAAAGGGTAAACTCTTGATCTCTTCCATCTACACCTTATGATATGATTTATCACCTACTGAAAAATGCAGAGTTACTTAAATTCACAATGGATCGTAATGACACTTCTCAAAAAAAAAAAAATGCATCAAAGGATTCTGAAATGTTGCAAAAACCTAACAGCTATGGCAGTCTAAAGACAAAAAGGTGTGAAGCCAACATAAAACATGAGGAAAGCCCCAAAAAAGGTTATACCTGTTACCTAGTGCATTAGGCTCCAGCTTCTGATAGGGTTTGGGAAAGGAGGATAAGGCAACCATACCCCAACTTCTACCGACAAGATGGTTCTCGTGACTTAAACCTGTGAACAAGAAGTTCCCTCTTGCCTACGAATTTTAAGAAAGATCATAAAATGAGTACTTTTTTTAATCGGGGCGGTTCCGGGGACAACTAATTGGACACCTTAAAAAACACCTCATAGTTTCCGATCAAATTTTAATGATCCGAGCCGCTCAATGTCATCAGAACGTGATTTTAAGGGTACTCGCGAGAAATTAGCAAAAAAATAGACCAGGAAGGACTTGATCTGAGCAGTTTTTAGCTTAGATTTGATAAACGATTCAATTAAAAATTGCTCAAAATAAGCACTTCTCGGTCATATTTTTTGCTAATTTCTCGCGGGCACCTTTAAAATCACATTCTACACACATTGAACAGTTTGGATCATAAAAATTTTATTCGGGAACTGAGATTGAGATTTGGGGTGTTTTTTAGGTGATTAATTGGTTGTTCACGGAACCGCCCCATTTTTTAATTACAAAAAAAATGATGTTAAAGCAGAAGCAATGTGGAGGCTCTAAATTTTATGCATGGTTATTATAGTTCATACTCCTTCCGTCCCAAAATGCTTGTCCTGTCCGCAAAACAGAGTGTTAAAAATAATGCAATTTTTTCAAGAAAAAATTCAAACTTTTTTCACAAATTAAAAATACTCATTGATATCTAGTAAGTTGTTAAAAAATTTTTGATTTTTTTTTGCAAAAATTGTATTATTTTTAACACTCCGTTTTGCGGACCGTACAAGCATTTTGGGATGGAGGGAGTACTACAATTTACACTGTTCACAATATTGTTCGATCCATATATGTTTAGTCTGAGCCAGGGAAAATAAGAACTAATTTCATTGCAAAAAATGAGCATGTGGTTCTTCTAGTTTTCTCTCCACACAAATGGATCCAAACCCTGGGTACAATTTATTCTCGAAAATCTGACGGTGCACAAGAGTTAAAAGGCAAGCCCATATGTAGTCAAGACATTAGGATTGCAACATACTATCATACTCAATGTCCACGGTGGCCCACCCTATCGGCACTCAATGGTAACACTTTCTATTTTTGCGCTCTGTTCACCTGCTAGTATTCAGTAGGAGTATTTTTCAAGTTCTTAATTCAACTTCCAGCCTTCGCCCCCTCCGCGGCTTAAATTGCAAGGTGGGGCTAAATGTGCTACCAAATGACATAAACCCTTAGTTGAACTCACCCTGGGAAATTGAATTGTAAGGGAAGGGGCCCCAAGAGCTATTATATACACAAAACCAAACCCAAACTTAGTCGATGTGGGACATTTAAGATGTTAACTAATGTGGAATAGTAGCATTGAAAAGTCAATGTAGTGCTTGTAAGAGCAAGTCGAGTGGTATGGAAATGGCCCAAGCCATTCCCCAAAGTTGGCATAAAACCCTATCCCATTTTTCAGCCAAAAATGGCACCCCAACAATCTTTACCCTAGGTGTTCTTCCCGGAAAAACTGTGGCAGTGTGGTGCGATTGTGTGTTTGAGAGAGAGAGGGGTCAACCAGAAGTTACCGTCACTGGAACAAATTTGGACTGAAATCGACTGGTTTTGGACTGAAATCGACTGGTTTTGGACTGAAATCGATCTTGACTGAACTGAAATCAATTTGGGCTGAATTTGGACTTAAATCGATCTGGACTGAACATTCCAGTCGTCGAAGCAGTTTGGGCTTTGGACTTTTTGACTTGTGGGTTAAGAAATTGCAAACTCGGTTTTGCGGAATTGAAATCGATTTGTCAATTTGTACTGAAATCCCTACAGGGTTTTGGGGGTTGGAGGGGTTTGCTGAGAGAGAGAGAGAGAGAGAGATGGAGATGTGCGTGTGCGTTTTTTGCCCGTTGAGCTCCAACACACAAGAAGTTTTTCAGTGCCGGGTGGGCACGGGCCACGTGGTGCTGAGCACCATCTCGGCCGTCCAAACGTGTTTTGGACGGTCCAGATCTGTTTGGGTAATTTTTAAGTGTAAAATTACCAAAACACTCCCTCAAGTCCAAACAAATCTGTTTGGTCCAGATCTGCTTGATGTAGATTGAAGAAAAACTTAAGTTATGAATTACCATTCTGATCAGCGAGTAGTTACGGGATGTGGGGTTCCCAAATACTCTTTTCTACCGTTACAGTTAGAAAGTGTATACAAAGAATTTTCTATTTTTTTGAAAGGGTTTTTTCGGACTTCATAAAGTCCATACAGCTTCAAAAAAAAAAAAAGGTGATACCAAAAGTTGCTCTTCCTTTATATATTAGAATAGATTTCAGGATTCCTTTCTCAATAGTGGGTGTGTGAAAGACGTGAACGGCAACTGAGGTTTAGGTCGGCTTTCAAAATTCAAAATCAAACAGCTCTCTCTAGCTATCTCAACCCTACCATGGACGCAACTAGGGATAGCAAATCAACCTGCCCCGCCCCGATCGGGACAGGTTTCTGTTGAGTTTTTCGGGTATCAGGTCGAGCCCGGGGAGAAATGAAGAAACTCGGTCGGGTTTGGGTAGACATTGCCCCGTCCTGATACCCGCCCTGAAATTATTTTATGCATAAAAAAAATTGTTCTTGTATTTTTTACCCTTATAACTTAAATACCACGTAAAATATTAATTATTTCTTCCATTTTGCTTTTAAGTGGATTTTGATTAAATTGTAATAGTGATTTTGTGAACTTTTATTATTTGTGCTCACTTATTGTAGAGTCGATATTTTCTCAATGGAAAAAAAAAAGGAGTAGGG
>JAOTQK010076108.1:0-10111 GCA_025642025.1 Rhododendron ferrugineum | reverse complement strand
TCAGGGATCAAAACAGTGAACAGGCTAAATTTATACCTTTGCTTTGAGTGTTTGGAAATTGGTTGAACAAGGTGGTGGGGCTTGGTAATGGGTGTGTAAGGATGGTGGACTTGAGAGTATGGCAAGTGTTTGAGCAATGGCTTGATCTTTGGTAATCTTTGGTTTCAATCAACTTTTGATTTTTTTTGTAACCCTTTGGAAGATGAACCATGGGGTGTACATATAGGGCAATGGCTTGAGCAAGGAGAGGGTGGCAAAACTTGGTCAAATGACCAGCCAACAAGGCTGGTCACAACCCCTTGGTTGGGAGGCTTGCCACCAAGGTGAGGGAGTGATTGTGAGGGTGAGTGGGTGTGATGGCTACACCCTGCCAGAACGCTGTTCAGCCAAAGAAAACGGGGTTCCAGCCCATGTGGCTCCTGATCATCACAAAATCTAGCTGGAAAAAGGTGATGGGGACAGGTTTGACCATCGCGCGAGAGAGTGGTTCCATCGCGCGAGGGTCAACATCATAAACTTTGACTCCGACCAAACGGACCATCGCACGACGGTCAAACCTTGGTTAGGGTTTTGACTTTAGGTTTAGGGCTCAAAAGGGCTTAGAAGGGATTTACATACACCAAGTTCAAAAATTTTCCATCTCAAAGACTGTTTCAATCTTGACTCATCATCGGGGAAACAAGAAACCCAAAAACGAAATAAAACGATCAAGCGATCCGGATCGGGGTGTCTACAACATACATGCACACTCGCCCAATTAAACTAGGCCCAAGCTCAACAATTGATTTTTCCAGATTTTCTTAGGTAATATTTTTTTTCCCGTGAAGTCAATCTCTAAACTACCATACCAGCAAGTCAAACTCTTTGGATTCAATAGCATTATAGTCAAACAACGTTTCATCACCAAGTTACTCGTAAAATATGTGTGTCGATCCCAATAATGAATAAAATCACTAGTGCTACATTCTCCTCCAATATCCTATCCAAACTCTACAATAAAATAATATTCTCAAAAACGGGTCGCTGAATCATTACAATTTCCTTAATACTATGCGGGCACCAACACACATCAAATAACAAAATATTCTCACAAATGGCAATAGGACTCTGGGGACTTGAACCTCCACTAAATGCAAATGCTGCAAATTTGAAAAAGAGTGAAACTATTTTGTCGAAATTTAAGCTCTGATACCACAATTGTCACACCCCAAAAATGAGAAGTGACTGGCCGTGTAGCACTAGGCCAACTCATGGAACACGTAGCCTAGATTAAAATAAGTTGTCGAACAATAATGATTGTTTTTTTTATTAAATAAATCCAAAGCCAAATAAATCCCAATCATAAACATGGGGCAAAATCATCCCATGAACCAGCCAATAAATTTACCACCAACAATATAGTTATCCCATTTTACTCAAAAGCTATACAAAGTGCAGAAGCGATGATTAAAATCTTTATCCTAAATGCAACATCCTATGGAGGTCAATAAAAAGAAATCCCCGAGATACCGCCAGAGTCCATGCCTAAATTCCCAACTTGCCTGAAAAAGAAGTTGGAAAAAATCTGTCAGCTGACGAGCATAATAAGTAGCAAAGCATGTATAGTAAATAAAGTTGAAAACGGGGATGAAAATAATTTACCATTAAACGTAATTTGACATATGATCGAGGTGTCCAGTAGAATAATAAATTAATCAATGAAGCATTTAACCAATATATATTCTTGGTGGTGATCACAACATTAACTCCATCAACAATGGGGAACCACAAACAAATAGTACCATGGCCAAAATAAATCTCATCAAAATTGGATCCAATATTGAACTTAGAGTCACCAGGGTTGGCAGCCCATGGTACTTTTCCCTAAGATGATCCGGCGAAAGAAAGCTGTTGAGCATTGGGGTCACCGGCCTAACACAGTCTTTTCCCCAATGACCAGGGTCACCAACACGAGAAGGAATAATTTCCTTGGACTTCCGAAATAAATGTTCCCATTAATATCCACCAAGTTCTCACCAAAAAGAATATTATCAATTGATCTCAGAAAATTCATCCCATGCCAATTTATAGAACAACTTATAAACAATTTTGAGTCTCCGAATAACATTTATATAAATTTAAGAAGGAAATACTTTTAAGGGACACATGGAACTTTCGAATATACGTAACATATTTAACCACTCACCTGAGTCCAAAAGTAATGCAATCGAACGCGCAAAAGATGCTAACCTGAGTTAAAGAACAAAGCACAAAATGACTAAATACCCAAATATACACTTGTAGATACAGAATACCACTTCCTATCAAAATAAAACTTAGCCTAATCCTAACTACTACCCTCTGTAATCACCACCACTAAAACCAAACTCCATGCCTCCAACCACGAGCACACACCATTGTCCAATAGCATAAAAAGAAAATACCTTCTGGTGAAACTTGTACAAAACCAAAACTATCCAAGTCTACTGCCGCCATCAATTATTGAAATCATTCCACAGAAGCATTCCTAACACTAGCAATTCCCATATATACCACGACAACAGTGATCACCACCGCACACGACGTCCAATATAATATTAACCCGTTGCCGCACACATGACACACTCTCACCCACCAACTCACTCCATCCAAATCAAACCCAATTAATTTCAATACCACAAAGAGATTGTGCAACCCAACAAACTGCTTCTCTCCTCTAAACGGCAGTGGAAAGTAATGGAAACATTAAAGACAAGATTACGTACCGTAACAAAGCCGAGAGCAAGATCGTGAAAGGAGTTTGACTGTCACACCGGTACCTCACAACCTCCGGCTGCTTCTGCTATGTCTCTTTCTCTCACCCAAAGTTCTCTCAACCTATTTCCTCAAACACTCTGCCCAAATAAAACCCTACACCGTAAAAATATCCCCTAACTTTGTAAAACTACCCACTACTCCATATATTATAGCTAATTAGTTAATTAGATTTAGATAGAACGTAAAACAATTTATGAAATTACTATCCAGTACCACTATTTTATCCAAAATCAATCTCATACCCCAAATATTACAATCGTGACATCAATATTCATAGCGCTTGCAAAATAATTAATTGGGACCCAAACATAACACCAATTAATAATAGCAATATAACTAATTAAATAAATGAAAAATACTAGGCCGTGACAAAGATCCCTTACCAATGGCTGACCAAGGAAATGGGGTAGAAGAGCTTAGGCAAAATATGGCCATTTTGGATACCCAGTTCAAACAGTCCATCGCCAATGTCGACGCACAACTCAAAGCTTCTGTTGCATCCATGAAGAATGACATGATCATGGTGATGGAGGCCATGCAAGAAATAAGTGATAAGCTTCAAACCAAACCTCCACCACAACCTGAGCGGCCCAAAGAAGAAACGCTGGATACAGATCCTAAGCTGGCCGCTTTTGTCGCCAAAATCAGCAAGCTAGAGGAGTCCGTCCAAGAAACCAGGCGACTTGGGAAAGGAGAGGTCGACATGAACAAGTTGTGCTTATTCCCGAATGCCAAATTGCCGGAAAAATTCAAAGGTGTGGACTTTGCAAAGTTTGACGGCACCGGTGATCGAAAGGCGCACCTCCAGGGGTATGTTCGTTCTCTTACCATGCGAGGGATCGAAAAGGAGGCCATGGCACAACTATTCCATGAGTCTTTGTCTAGCCCGACCTTGCAATGGTTCCTTACTCTCGAGCCATCAAAGAAAAGGACTTGAGAAGATATTGGGACAGCTTTTGTAGCTCAATATAATTTCAATGTCGATCTGAAAATGACCACGAGAGAGCTAGAAAGTACCAAGATGAGTGAGAAAGAAAGCTTCGCTGATTTTGTAAAACGTTGGAGAGCCAAGGCCGCTCAAATGCAAAACAAGCCGGATCTTAAGGAACAGATACGAATCATAACAAAGAACTTGCCAAGTTCCTTTGCCCATACATGGTTCTTTCCCAGGCTACACCAAACTTCGAGACTTTCTATGATTCTGGATTGGCTGTAGAAGAGACCTTACGGGATGGTACCTTGGAGAAAAAGGAAACGGGATCGAAGACCAAAAGAGTGTACTCTGGTAATAGCAATGTTCTTTTCGGGAATACTAATCAGGCCGGAACCTCATCAGCCAAGCCCATAGAAGTTAACCAAATCTCCGGAAAACCAAAATCCCAAAACCGAGCCTTCACCCAATTCAGCACCCAGATCTACTTTACTCAAGAAACTCACAGAAGCCGGGGTACTGAAACCTCTCCCGCCACCACAAACAATTCCACCAAACCTAAATCAAAGTGTTTATTGTGAATTTCACCAGATGCCTGGCCATACCACCGACAACTGTATTTGCCTTCGTCATGAGATCCAAAACCTCATCGACAATAAGGAGATTGAAACCCCTCCTCCAGATAAGCCAAATACCGTCTCAAACCCTTTACCACAAAATAACACTCCCTTTCGTATCAACCAAATCACTCTAACCCAGACCAATCCACCCAAGATTTTAACCCAACTCTCTTCATCACCCCTGATACCGAACCTAAATCGGTTGTAGAAATTCCCGAAGAGGTCGCTCTTTGCTTTCTATGGGAATGGGAGAATACATGGGGAAACCTCATTTCTGATTGGGAAGAATTTGAAGCAGCCAACTTCCAGAGGGATGCAGAACCACCTTTTCAACCAGGATGGCAAGTTGATTGGCAGAACATTCATGCTGACCCACTCGATGGACTTTCCCTATATATGATGTTCGAAGGCCAGAATGAGAACTATCGGATACCTCAAGAAGCTCCTGAATTGGAATAGGACTCAACCCCAGATGCATACCAGCTTCTAGTAAAAGACAACCCCATCAATGCATTTCTCCCACCAATCATGCCTATTGGAGGATATCAACCAGAGGGAATCATTTACGAATGGCCAGAACTCGCCCCACTTCGCCCGAATTTCTCTCACTCTAATGACTTCGTCATTGACAACCTTTACGGCATTGTGGACTTCAACCCGTGGAACCAAAATTAGGAGCCCCTAGAGCCCGAAGAAGAAGTAGCCTTCAATGAGTTTAATCTGATGGACTACATTGTGGATGAAGTTGAATTAGAACCATCAGTCACTTTTCCCGAGGACGTTAATGTCGCCATGATGAACTTGTGGGAAAAAGAATCGGGAGCCAACGCGAGTCTATGGGCAAACTCCGAAGTTGTCAACATAAAAGTGGGGAATGAAGAATGGACTGTGAATAAGGCAATAATAGAAGCCGAGCAATGGAAGCCAGATGATCTTTGGGAAGATCTGATCATCGCCGATTTAGCATCCAACCTCCAAGATACTTCCATCGGAACTAAACAAAAGGCTCCCATTGACTTATGGAGTGAGGAATCGAAGTATCGACAGATTGACCATCTAACCAGGAGCGGCCGTATCTACCAACCTCCAAACCGGAGAACCTTCTAACCCCGCAGCTCCACTAGCCAAAGAAACTTCTAACCCTTTTGTTACCCCAACCAAAAACACTTTCCAACCTTTTGCTCCACCAGCCAAAAAGCCTTCCTGTCCCGAGAAAAATCTTGAAGGGATGGTCAAGCAACAGCTCGAGCAGACTCAAGCTAAAATGTCTGTTTGGGATGTACTTGTTCATTCCACTCGCCATCGAGAAGGGCTCATCCAAACCCTCTCCCACCTGAAAGTTCCCTCCGGTATAACCCGGCATGTAGGACATCTTCTTCATTATTTTTTATGGCGACATTGCTAATAACAAAATCGTCATCAAGACCATGTTATTAGCAATGTCCCCGAGTGGTTCAGATTGGCTCCGCGTTGTCTGTAGAAGAGCTTTAAGCTCTCATAAGCTTGCTAAAAGAATTCGAGGATGTTTTCGCGTGGTCCCATGCAGACATGCCCGGAATCGATCCTGAAATCGTGGAACACCGGATTCCCCTTTATCCCGATGCAAAACCCGTAAAGCAGAAACTAAGATGCATGAGACCTGATTGGGTGCTTAAGACAAAAGAAGAAGTCACTAAACAGATCAACGCGGGATTTCTAATGGTAACCGAATATCTTCAATGGGTTGCAAACATTGTTCCCGTCCCTAAAAAGGATGGTAAGATTAGGGTCTGCGTTGATTTCAGGGACCTCAACAAAGCGAGTCCGAAAGATGACTTCCCGTTACCTCATATTGATGTACTAGTTGACAACACCGCTGGGCATGCTTTGCTTTCCTTCATGGATGGCTTTTCAGGCTATAATCAAATCCTCATGGCCCCAGAAGATCGGGAGAAAACCACATTCGTCACTAAATGGGGAACCTATTGCTTTCGTGTGATGTCTTTCGGGCTGAAGAATGCAGGATATACTTATCAACGAGCTGCTACGACCTTGTTGCATGACATGATCCACAAGGAAGTTGAGGTCTACGTGGATGACATGATTGTTAAGGCCAAGGAGCGAGAAGGGCACTTACCTGTACTCAGGAAATTCTTTGAGCGAATTAGAAAGTACCGAATGCGCCTTAACCCGGCCAAATGCACGTTTGGAGTCACAGCTGGAAAAATGCTCGGATTCATGATTACCACCCGAAGTATCGAGGTCGACCCGTCAAAAATCAAGGCAATTTTGGAAATGGAGCCGCCACGATCCGAAAAGGATGTAAGAAGCTTTCTCGGCAAGGTGCAGTTTATCAGTCGTTTTATTGCCAAACTAACTTCGACCTGTGAACCAATTTTTCGCCTGCTCAAGAAAGGCGTGCCGTTCAAATGGGATGATAAATGCCAGAAAGCTTTTGAAGCAGCAAAATCCACCGGTATTAATACCCCCTATATAAGGAAAACCTTTGATCCTATACCTGTCAGTCACGTCGTCCTCTATGGGATCTATGCTGGCACAGGAAGGAGACGATGGAGTTGAAAGGGCTATTTACTATCTGAGCAAAAAGATGATCGGATGCGAAGAGCGTTACACTTCGGTGGAGAAAACGTGCTGGGCACTTGTCTTGGCTTCCAAAAAGTTAAGACATTATATGCTGGCTTACCCAGTGAGGCTAATTTCTTGAATTGATCCCCTCAAGTACTTGTTTGAGAAACCGGCTCTTACGAGAAGGATGGCACGATGGCTACTGATGTTAGCAGAATTTGAATTAAAATATGTCACCAGGAAGTCCGTACAAGGAAGAGCTGTTGTTGAATTCTTGGCTGACTGCCCAGTTGAAGAAGGTGAAGATGCCGAGTTTAAGTTTCCCGATAAATACATAATGACTCTAGCTGAAGATGTTTGGAAGTTATACTTCGATGGTGCTGCAAATCAGAAAGGATTTGGAATCGGTGTGTTGCTAATAGCACCCGACGGGTCTCACATCCCGCTCGTCTATAAGCTAAATTTTGAAGTCACCAACAATCAAACGGAGTATGAGGCCTTGTGGGTATGGAAGCAGCAATCGAGAACGGTATAGAGAAATTGGAAGTGGTGGGAGATTCCAATCTGGTAGTGTCACAGGCCAACGGTGACTGGAAAGTCAAAGAAGAAAAGCTAAAGCCATACCATCAGGATCTCGAGGACCTCATCCCCCATTTCTACAACGTAACTTTCACTCATGTGCCGAGGCTCAAGAATCAATTTGCGAATGCCTTTGTAACAACTCGATTTTCAGTAAATAAAAATCTCGTTGTTTAATCGAAAATACGTTAATTACCTTAATCCGATGAGCCATGGTATTCATCGCCTGGCAATATAGTCATTTTCTAAAGACAAGTGAGATAGTAAACCCTAAGGTTACGTTCTTGGCTGGAAACCCTAATTAGCAAGCCTAGTTAGATTCTAACCAAATCGTTAGGGAAACCCTAACTGAACCTTTGATCTCTTGGACCGTTTGAACCATTTGAACCCTTAAACCCTAATGGAACCTTTTGACTAAGGTCAACCTTGATCTTTAACCATTGGTCAATAAATGTTAGGGTAATCTTTAACCATTGGTTCATAAAAGTTAGTAGGATTATTACCCATTGGTTAATAACTACAAGGGAAATTATTGTCCATTGGATAATAGGTTAGTCTTTCAACCTAGTACAAAGATCTAATCTTTAAATGCATAATAGATATGCCATGTGTGCAAAAGAATAAAGAAATAGGATGAAATCTTTCTCTAGGATTCCATAAACACTATTCACAATATTATAATATGACATGTGGCAATTTGGAGTATTATATTAGGGAATTTTGGCTAAATCTTATCCTAGATATGCTAGTACCTACCCTATTATTATAATCAAGTACCATTAACCTACTCCAATATTTTATTATGGAAGCAAACATGTGCTAAATCCATTAGTTTAATAGAAAATCTTGTGCTTTCAAAAACCCCATTTGTTTAATCTTTCCTTTGTCCTTCCAAATCCCATTAGTTTATTAGAACCTTGTACTTCAATATCTTATTAGGTTATTATATATATATATATACATAGTTAGTACAAGGGAGAGAGAGAGAGAGAGAGAGACAAGGAGAGAGAGAGAGAATTCGGGAGAGAGAGAGGAGAGAGAGCCGAGAGAGGGAGATAGGAGAGGGAGAGAGATAGATATGGTTGTACCTTTCTTGATCTTTCACCACCCAATCCAATTTTATATCATTCTAAGTACTTGTACTTGTGAAAGATGAATGATAGGATGACATAGGATAGATTGTTAGTACTAGATTGACTTACACAAAATCCTTACTCTTCCAAATCAATCCACCAACCTTTGTCCTTCCATACATACAATATTAGATTGTATGTACTTTGTACCAAAAGAGAGAGAGGGAGAGAGAGAGAGAGATGAGGGAGAGAGAGAGAGAGATGAGGCCGGATGGAGGGAGAGAGAGAGGGAGTGATGTGTGCTAGTGTACTTCCAATCCTTGGTCAATCTTCCTACCTCACCATATCTAGCTTACATCATCTTTCATTACATCATCTTGTACCATAAAATCTAGGGTTTCTTATACTTTCACTCCTAAGGACAACTAAATCTAATATCCCAATCTTTTAAAGGACTAGATTGGACTAAAACCCCATAGAATAACTTAAACCTTGTACTAGTTTGGAAGAAGAAGATCTAGGTGATGTCATAACTTGTCATAGCTAGGTTTGGAAGCAAAATCCAATGGATTTGGAGAGAGAGAGGGCCGGCCATGAGGGAGGGGGAGAGGCCATCCATTTGCCTATAAATAGCACCCCATGCTTTCATTCAACTCACACCTTTCCAACCTCCAACTTCTCTCTCTAGAAAGCTTAGTGTTCTTGTTGTTCTTGCTTGTTCTTGAGGTTCTTCCCTAGTTCTTCAAGAAACACCACTAGAGCCGCCGCTAAACCACCATACAGCCACCCTACCGATCCAAAAGTTCTAGTAATAGTAATCAAGACCTAGTTTCGAGAGAAACATTTCTCTTTCGAAGCTAACGGAAGCCATACCTAAGCCGTTACTCCGTCCGACGTACCACTTTCCAAAACCGACGACCGATTTCCTAGATCGACCTACCGCCAAGAAGAACGGTAGAATACTCTATATGCCCTTACTCTAAGTATACGTAGATTATCGTTAAATTATAGTATGATGCTTAAACGTAGAAAGACATGAAAATAGGATTTGTATGACGAAACGTTAAACGAAGGAATGCATGCTAGATATCATGAAGTATTCGTATTTTGATCTTTTAACTGATTGTAGACTTGCTATGTGCTTACTTGCATTACTTGTGGTTGTTTACGAAAGCATGAATGTTTTGAGCATGTTAAATGATATAGAGTTGGATGATTTTGCTAGTTTAGTTTCAAGATTACTTATGTTGTGAAAACAAACTACCGCGGAGTCTATGCATGATTATGAGACATGAAAACCGAGATAATAGAGACATGACACCTAGGGTGTGGTTAAAAGAAAGAATGGGATTAACCTGCGGAAATAAAGATTTTTGAAACTACATAATGACCTTGATTTGGAGGCATTATGGGAGTTGTGTGTGTGTGTGTGTGCCAATGGGAACCCGGGACGGCGGAACCATTGTGAGAATACTCGGGAACCCGGAACGGCGGAACCGAGGTTGGGTGTGTTGCTTGGTTATCCGAGGAGAGGAGCCAATGCGGAT
>JAOTQK010076079.1:0-10112 GCA_025642025.1 Rhododendron ferrugineum | reverse complement strand
AAAACAGAGTCGCCACCTAGTTTATTAAAACTAGGAAAATTGATAGAGATTCCGGGTACGGGAGCCAAAAGTACAGTAAGGGGAAGGTGTTAGGCACCCCTCTCAGCCCAGCCGTGAGACTGGCCCATAGTTGTTCAACATAAGGCATGCACTTGCTTTGTTTAATTCTAAACACGTAGTATGTTTAATTAAGCCTTTAAACAGTTAATGGTGAGCCGAAACTGTAATTGAAAGCATGTATCAGAAAGCAAAACTAACCAAACATGTCCCAAGGAGATGGATCTCACGGCCGACGAATTGATGTCACAGCCGAGAGATCCTCTTGGTTTGATATACTGGCCGAGGGATCGAAGCCCCGGTCGGTGTTCTTCCTAACACCTGACAGAAAAGTTAGCAAGTGATTAAACACTACGATTAGGCATAAAAATGATAAGTAAATCAAACCAGAGGCCCCTAGGCCTCACCACCTTGATGCCTCAGTAGCTTGTTTGCTTCGGATTGATGTGGATTGACTGATTTGCTTCTTGGAAACCCTAGGGTTAGGGTTTGAACTTCGGGGGGTTTGATCGTCGGATTGTGGCTGCTTTTGGAAGGTTAGGGCTTTTGTAGAGAGGATTTGAGAGAGTATTTCTGCAGAGTTTCGTGGCTTGAGAGGGTGTATTGGTAAATGAATTTTGTGGTCCTTATTTCGGAACCCAAAGGGTATTTTATATAGCCAAAGGAATGACACACCTCAACCAATCGAAATGCTCGATTAAAATTGGAGTTAGAGAATTATTCTAAGTCTTCATGGTTGCTAGGGTTTTGTGAACGGATCAAACGTATGACAGAACATTCCAGAATCTGGAAAACAGACGATCTGGCAGCCGAGCTATCAATCTAGCGGCCGAGGAATGGATGTTGCGGCCGAAGGATTGATCTAGCGGCCGTGGGATTGATCTCTCAGGGAGATTTTGATGCAACAGGTTGCTCGGGTGAAGAAATGATGTTAAGGCCGTGAGATCAATGTTACGGCCGACAGATGGATTCTCCTAGGTTTCTGTATTTCTGTCTGAAAGGCTATTTGGCTCTGGATTGGGTCCTCTAAGTGGCTCAAAGTTCTTACCGAAAGTCCTAAGGTTCTCAAGAAGGCAATCAGCAATCATCGTATCCATTTCATCATTGGGATCCCCAAGGTGGGACATGAAATAATCGTTAGGCGAAATTGGGGTGTCTACAAACGTTTGTGCTTTTCTCTCATTAATCATTTTTTAGCCATGTAGGGCGGGGGAACAGTTAAAGGGGGATTAAAACCGTAAAAAGTTGTATCATGTGACAAAATGTGATGTATGCTTTATTGAAACAATTAGTATCGATTGAGAACAAGCACTTTTGTGAGCATTTAGACAGACTGGAACACACTGCTCCAGAATGACGTACGCAGGAAGGAGCCTGCATGCATTGGCCATGCCACTGCATATAGACTTGACCAGCGTACAACACACAAGGACTGGCATGCGCCGGTAGGCCTAAACTCACAGCTCCTATTCTCAACCCTCTGGGCACTAGAAAGAACCAGTGCACACCCAGGACATACCACATAGTTTATAGAACAGAATATATATACAGTTACAGACAGTTGAAATGGCTTTAAAGCCATAAAGTAAACAGAACACCCCATAAACAGTGTGGGGAAATAAATAGAGGCCGAGGCCTAGTTGCCATGCAATGGCCAGCCATTGGGCTAGATATTAATGCCATACGCCAGTTACACCCTTTTATCCAGTGCTTGGCTTAGCATTTTCTGGGTTCTGGAACATGACCAGAAGGACCCCAAAGGCATTCCATAACAACTGAAACAAATATTGAATACTACAACTAGCAGTTCTAACTATTGAAAGCAGTAAACATGTTTTTATCATGCAATAAGGTGACGAAATAGAAAGAAAAGTAGAAATCAGTTGGCCATTGATCCCCACGCCAGTACTGCCCGTACAACCATGACTGGCGTACGGCTCACATCTACTGGCGTGCACCAATACCCACTATGCATGATCTTTGAAACCTTGCCAGCTTTAGGGCCAGGACTGGGATTGATTACCAGCCTTGACCCTGTCAGTCCCCCTCAAAGGTCAGAACAGAGTACTAGCAAAGGTGATATACCTTTGGTTTTGAGCTTGAAGGTGTGTTTTGAGCTTGAACTTGTGGATTGAATGGAAAGTGTGGATGGATGAAGGTGTATATGAGTATATGAGAGTGCTTCTTGTTTACTCTTTCAAGGAGAATGGAAGACAGAACAAGGAGCTAGGGAGAGGGAAGAAAAAGAGACTTGAATGCTCTTGGTTGTGGTAACCCTTTGCATATGAATGCAATGGGGTATATATAGGGGAAGGAGTGAAGGAGAGGGAGTGGTAACCAGTTGGGATGGCTGGTTGGGTTTGGAGGGAGAGTTTCTATGCATTAAATGCATGGGACTAGGTGATGGAAGTTGTAGGAGAGAGGGGGGAACATCCCCTGCACGAACCACTCATCAGACGAATGTACTGGGGTGGCCAAAAAGTCTTGTGCACGTGGCTAAATAAAGGTGATTTGACTAGCTTTGACCAGTGTACGCCAGTTATGGATCTGCGTGCACCAGTCACATCCTAGTCAATGGTCAAAGTTGACCAATGACTGACACGTGGTAGTTTAACAGCGCACGCCAGTACAGTACCAGCATATGCAAGTAGGGTTTTGCTGATGCCATTTGGTTCTGGTTTGAAGGGCTTGAAAGGGGTTGGAAAGGGTTTGAAAGAGGTTCGGAACGCTCAAAGCTCAAACACACTACTATTCTCGAGGAGTTCTTGACCTTATTCATCATTGGGGAATCAAAGAGCGTAAGTAAACTAATCTGAACAGTCCAGAATAGGGTGTCTATATTCATCAGCTTCCAACTCTAGTTCGGACCATTCTAAAACGTGTGATCGATCCGGTTCATACTTTTGTAACATCGATACATGAAACACATCATGAGCGCCCGATAGCTTCGGTGGCAAGGCCAACCGATACGTGACTTCCCCAATCCTCTCGATAATGTCAAACGGTCCGATAAAACGCGGTGAAAGCTTGCCTCTTTTCCCAAAACAAGATAATCCCCAACGCGGCGACACCTTAAGGAACACGTGATCCCCCACATCAAATGACAAAGGTCGGTGACGACGATCGGCACAACTTTTTTGCCTACTTTGTGCTGTTATTAACCGTTGACGAATCACTTTGACTTGCCCGGTGGTTCTCCTTTGTGCTTAAAGAAGAAGTTGACGAATCGCTTTCATACTCTCAGAGGTTTCTTGGATCAATTCCAGCCCAACCAATGTAGCCTGGCCCAATTTGGTCCAACAAACGGGTGATCGACACGGTCTCTCATACAAAGCCTCATACGGTGTCATCTCGATACTAGATTGATAGCTATTATTGTAAGCGAATTCAAACTAACGGTAGGTGATCCTCCCAATTACCCCGAAAATCCATAACGCAAGCCCGAAGCATATCTTCTAGAATTTGGATCGTTCTCTCGGATTGCCCATCTGTTTGAGGATATGATACGCGGTGCTAAACAAGAGATTGGTGCTAAGAGCGGCCTGTAGACTTTGCTAAAAACGTGCGGTAAATCTTGGATCTCGATTCGACATGATAGAAACGGGAATCCTATGAAGACGGATAATCTCGCGGATGTACAAACAACTAAGCTTATCAATTGAATCTGTAGCTTGAATAGGCAAGAAATGCGCTGGCTTGGTCAATTGATCGATTATCATCCAAATGGCATCATGCCCCCTCGGCGATCTCGGTAATACGGTAACGAAATCCATTGTCACGTTCTCCCACTTCCATTCGACCACTGGCAACGACTATAACTCCCCTACAGGTCGTTGATGTTCGGTTTTCACTTGTTGACACATAAGGCACTTGGACACAAAAGTGACAACATCTCTCTTCATTCCCGGCCACCAAAACTGTCTACGCAAGTCGTGATACATTTTTTCGTTCCTCCTGGATGTATGGCTAATGGTGAATGGTGAAATTCTCTTAGAATTTCTTCCCAACACGAAATGGGTATGAACAATTTTCCTTGGTATCACAAACTTTGATCGGCATGAATCATCCACCCCTCCCGAGCGTTTCCACTAAGAAACTTGGTGCGAAATTCCCTCGCTTCGTCATCTTGTTGTTGAGCCTCAATTACCCGAGTTGACAAGGTCGATTGAACGATTAAGTTACACAAAGTGACCCCATCACGGACCTCTTCAAAATGCAACGCATACGAGCCCAAGTCGTTCATCGTTTTCCACTCGTGGATGGTTAAACTCACAAGTTGTGTCGATTTCCTACTTAGCGCGTCTGCTACCACGTTCGCCTTGCCCGGTTGATGTTGCAACTCAGAGTCATAGTCTTCTAAGTGCTCCATCCAACGGTGTTGACGCAGATTAAGTTCTTTTTGAGAAAACAAGTACTTTAGACTCTTGTGATCGGACAAGACTTCGAACTTCTCACCGTAAATGTAATGACGCAAACTTTTCAATGCAAAAACGACGGCCGCAAGTTCCAAGTCATGGGTAGGCTAGTTTCGCTCGTGAGTTTTCAATTGCCGCGATCCATACGCTACCAGTCATGCCCTCGATTTTTAACATAAATAAATATTCCATTTCAACGGAAAACCCTTGCATATCATAATAATATCCAAAAGAGTTCCCAAGTTTAGAATTTTACAACATTGGCACACCGGCCCAAAGTAATCTTAAATACTTGTATGAACAACCCGTTAAGTTACAAACTGTTTAGTCAAGGAATTTCTAAAAGGAATAGTTACAAATTCATCTTCACCAAAAGGGAATTCAATTACAAAAGATGATTTAGTAACTAAAACAGAGTAATCTCCCAAAAGTCTTCATGTCCAAACACACGAATGCACGCAGTCTAATGTCCAGCATTTTGTCCTGAAAAGAAAGATTAGGTTGAGCTACACTAGCCCAGTAGGAAAATCTTTTACTAACTCTAAGTGCAAATATGATGACAAGTGCAAAGAAATGAGGCATGAGGATATAGTTCGACCGATGAATGAAAATCAGCTCATAGGGATGCCAATCATACATTACAATCACCCGACGACATGCCATTATCACAAGCAACCACAATGTTCATAAAACTCATGCAACTCTATTGTTTCGACACGACTCACTACCACCGATCTCCAATGTTTGTATTTCCACCCTTTGCGTTACGAAGAACCCTAACCACTTGGATCACCGTATTACCACCCCTTGCATCACGAGATCCACTTAGGTCTTTGTATTTCCACCCCTTGCGTTACGAGACTCCCTATCCCAACTTCCAAACCACACGACTACTTTCTTACTCAACATGCGAATCAAGACTTTCTCATGATCACATTCATGCATGAAACATCATGTGTTATGCCAACGATGCCACAAATACTCTCAAGTTATCAGTCAATCCACAAGTTACATTTTAACGTGGTTTTAATCAAGTGAACTCATATTCATTCCTTACTAACGGAAGGTCAACGGATCAAGGATAACATCAATGATTCATAGGAAATCAAGTGAACATGCTAGAGATAGGTTTGAAAGTGTCCAAAAGGGGTTTGAAATGATCGGGAATCAAAACAGTCGAAGTTCAAACAAAGTGGGCAAAACTGCCCAGAAAGCCCTAGAGTATCGATACAGATTCTGGAGTATCGATACGGGAACGTTACAGTGGCTTCGAAATTTGAGATTTTTCTTCACCGTATCGATACACAACAACCGTATCGATACGGGGACATTACGAGCAGCGAATCAGTGCAGAAAACTCAATGCAAACACGACAACAAAATCCAATGATTCAAGGCATGATTCTACACCAAACCAACATACAAACACATAAAAGAGGCAAAGAAATCCCTACCTCGATTCAAGGAACGAAACCCAAGCAAGTGGCACGAGCCCTAGCTTCCAACTTTTGAAACCAACCGAGATCTACTTCCCGAGCCTCACCCAATGCGATACGAGTCCGGGGTTGCGTAGAGGAGGTGAAATGAGGGTGGGTTCTTGAGTTCTTTAAGGGATTTGGGTGAGTTTTTGTGGAGGAGAGCAAGAGAGAGAAAGAGACCAGAAGAGAGAGAGAGAGAGACCGGCGTGAGAGAGAGAGATGGAGATAAATGATCTCTTACAATGCACACACACACCCTATATACTCCCATATTTTTAAACTACACATCCACTCCCTCAATCTTCTATTTTTTCACTTTAGTCCTTAATTCAAAATATCCATCAAATAAACATGTCATTCCAATTAACCACTTAATAAACATTTCAATAATTCATGAAAATACGAGTCTCTGCACTACCACTCGCCCCAATTGCATCAACACGCACCCCAATCCCTCTTTCGAAGCGTCACAATACACGGAATAACCAACTCCCCGTTCGGGCACAATCAAAATCGGTGCGATAGTCAACCTTTTCTTCAATTCCTGAAAGGCCATCTCACACACGTCACTCCAAACAAAACGAGTCCCCTTACGAGTCAATCTAGTCATCGGAGCCGCTAGACGAGAGAAATCAAGCACAAAACGACGGTAGTACCCAGCCAAGCCCAAGAAACTACGAGTCTCGAATACACTCTTCGGTTGTTGCCAATTCATTACGGACTCTATCTTTCCCGAATCAACGGACTCCCCATCTTTCGATACCACATGACCCAAGAATTTGACCTCGGACAACCAAAATTTGCACTTACCAAGTTTAGCGTACAAACGGTGTTCTCTCAAGAGTTCAAGGACGATGGAAAGGTGAGTTTGGTGCTCCTCCTCCGAAGGCGAGTAGATAAGGATATTGCCCATGAAAACAACCACGAAATGATCAAGGTAGGCACAAAAGATGAGATTCATTAGATCCATGAAAGTCGCCGGTGCATTCGTCAATCCAAAGGGCATAATAACGAACTTGTTGTGGCCATATCGGGTACGAAAAGCGGTCTTTGGAATGTCTTCCCTCTGAACTCTCAACTGGTGGTAACCGGACCTCAAATCGATCTTAGAGAAATAAGTTGCACCTCGAAGTTGATCAAATAAATCATCGATTCTAGGCATAGGGTACTTATTCGTAATGGTGACACGATTTAGCTTACGATAATCGATACATAGGCAAAGTGACCCATCCTTCTTTTGAGCAAACAAGGCCGGTGCTCCCCACGGTGACGTACTCGGGCGGATAAACCCCAAATTCTCTAATTCTTGCAAATGAATCTTCAGTTCTCTCAACTCGGCGGGCGTGAAGCGATAAGGAGGTACAGAAATAGGAGTGGTACCAAGAAGCAAAACAATAGAAAATTTGATTTCTCTCTCGGGTGGTAAACCGGGTAGCTCCTTCCAAAATACATCCGAAAAGTCACAAACAATAGGAGGTAACTCCCCACGCGCAGATACATCCTCGTCTAAGGCCAAACTTGCTAATAAGGCATGCATCGACTCCTGCTCCTGAGACTCACACAGATATGGTTCTATTGGTTCCCGACGCTCCCCGAAGAACTCAAAACAAGCACCCCCAGGCGAACAAATACGAACCCGACGCTTGAAGCAATCTATGGTAGTGTGAAATGCAGACAACCAATCCATTCCCAATATAAGATCGAACCCCGACATAGTCAACACGATAAAGTCAAAGGTAAAACAACGATCTCGGATAATAAGCACACAATCCCAGCAAATACGATCTAATGGCGATCTACCCCCTATGAGTGTCTCAACGAACAACGGAGGATTTATATTCTCGATTTCCAATTCCAAAGCACAAGCAAAAGATGCAACAATAAAAGAATGCGATGCTCCTGAATCGAATAGTACTCCAGCAAAAGAGTTAAACAGTAGAAATGTACCCCTCACAACCGAAGTTTCCGGGGCCTGAGAAGTGACAGGAGGTGGTGGAGGCGGAATGGCTGAAGTAATGGCAAAACCTCTCCCATGGGTAGTCTGACTCTGGATATGTCCACCCCGATGACCGGAACCCTGCGTAGGCGTAGATGAACTCGCTCCTCTTTCAACCTGCGATCCCTAAGCTGACGCGGTCTGACAGAAGTGAGACTGTTGTTGTCTCTGAGTGCCCTGAAACAATTGCTGACCAAAACCATGTCCACCCCTCGGCTGCTGCACCGAACCTGACTCACTACGAGCCCCGTCCCCACGCGGACAATTTCTTGCAAAATGACTGGCCTTCCCACAAGTAAAACATGTCCCCAAAAGCCGCGGACACTGAGCACGAATGTGCCCCGCTTGACCACACTCGTGGCATACGATCGAAGGTCTATTGGAGACTCCCCGAGTCCCGAACAAAGATGATAGTGGAGGCCTAAATTTTGACGGACCCTGCGAAGTTGACATTTGATCTCGTTGTCTCTTTCTCCCTTGACTGCCGAAACTCCCCGAAGAAGAGCTCATGCCCAAAACTGGTTGCCTCGGCTCCCAAACCTTAGGATTTTTGGGTGCCTCCTTCGGTATCTCGATGCTCCTCGCACATTCAACACATCGGCAAATCTCCCCTTGCGTTGTGCTATTACCAACCTCTTCACAGTATCGTGCAACCTCCTTTCAAACTGCCTACACTTCCTCTCCTCAGTAGCTACCAATTCCGGCGCAAAAAGGGACAAAGATTGAAACTTCAACGCATACTCTGACACTGTCATGTCCCCTTGCTCTAACTTCTTAAACTCGTCTCTCAACTGGTCACGACTCGTCTCCGAAAAATATTGCTCTTCAAAGAGCACCTAGAATTCGGCCCACGTGATGTTCTCAACATCTGGCTCATTTGCTTGAGCCGCGGTCCTTGCCGCTCTCCTAGCATCCTTCCCTGACTCTAACACGGACTCCCACCACTCATTCGCTTCCCCGGTAAGTTGAATGGCTACAATGTTGACTCGCAAGTCATCCTCTGTGATCTTAACAGCCCTGAAAAGTTTTTGGATTTGGGCTAGCCAATGATCGGCCACAAGGGGGTCACTACTCGACCCATCAAAAGTTGGTGGATTTCGTTGACTAAACTCCCTCATTGCCAACAAGGCACGATTGTCTGCACTTTCCCTAGGAGCTAGGTTTAGGAGGTTTGCAGTCGCAAGAGCCGCCACAAAATCCCTAGCGAAAGGATTTTGAACGATCAGTACTTCCTCTCTTTGACCATGTCTGGCCCCATCCCCCAGATTCCCACTCGGATTTTCCCCATGCGGGAAATCTCATCCTCAACAGATGCCCCTCGGCCACGGCCATGACCACCCCGACTTTCAGCCTCACCTGCTCTAGCACGCATTGTCGGAGGCATCTTACTACAAGTTATAAGAAAAGAAGGGTTCATCAATACAGCATCAATTCATGAGGTCAAAGCCCCCAACTATCCCAATACGGGTCAAAGCAACTCTACATCACTCTACTGTATTGAAATGCAATGACATATAAGCCAAGTCATGTCAATGCACACAAGCACACATGTGTTATGCAAAAGGCATGACATTTTGAACCCATGAGACTAGAAGTCTCCCCACGGTGATAAAGTATTCAAACCTAGATGCTCTTATACCAATTTGTCACGCCCTTGATTTTTAACATAATTAAAAATTCCATTTCATTAAAGAACCTCGCATATCATATATAATACCCAAAAGAAAGTTCCCACCTATTCGAGTTACAAATCATGTCCCCAGATTAAAATTTTACAACTTAGGTTCTCCGGCCCCAAATATATGTAAATACAAGTACAAACAAGTTGCCAAGTTACAAACTGTTTAATCAAAAGGAATTCTAGAGTACATAGTTACAAACCCATCTTTATCAAAAGAAAGTCAATTGCAAAGATGTTCAAGTAACTAGAGTGGTTAGTTCCAAAAGAGTCTTTCACTTCCAAGCACACGATGTATGCAAGCTACTGTCTAGCATTTGAACCTGAAAAGAAAGATTAGGTTGAGCTACACTAGCCCAGTAGGAAAATCTTTACCAATCTTATGTATAAATATGAAGACAAGTGCCAAATAAGATGACATAGAGATGTAGCTCACTCAAGAGATAACAATTGATTCATATGTGTATCGACTTTCATTACGATCGTTCA
>JAOTQK010076065.1:0-10114 GCA_025642025.1 Rhododendron ferrugineum | reverse complement strand
TCAACTTATTTCTCTTCTCCTCTATGGATCCCCTTCATCACTTTCCTCCCCCGATTTCTAACCTCTACTGCATTCCTTTTTTTTTTTTTTGCAGCGGCATCATCAGTCATCAATGTCCGATTCTAGTGAGCTCTCTCTCTCTCTCTCGCAGAATCTCTCTTTGTCTCTCTCTCGATTTTTCTTGATTAGGTTCCGAATTTCTTACTTTGGAGAATTAGTAAAGCCCTAGATCTGTAATCCATAGTAGATCCTGTAAGCCGCCCTCGATTTCTTCATAAAGTCATTGTAACCTATTCTATGTTTGCTATATAGACTTCCCATACTGTGATTAGTTTATTCCGTAATCAAAATTCGTTGGTTTGTTTATCTAATTTGTTCCTTTTGGGTGCCGACACAATGAGATTGTTTAGCATTTCTTTATTCTGATACTCGTACCCTTATGTCTTATGCCCTAGTTTTTTTAATGGAGCTATCTTCATAATTTTTTTGAACGTTTTATATTCTTCAAGTCAAACATGATTCTAGATAATAGAGGAGGAATAAGGGTGGGGCTATGGCTACTTGGGGGCTGTTTTGGGACTGGTTTTAGAGATGATTTCAGAGTTTATTTCATCTGGTTTTGGGGTTTTTTTTGTAGGGTCTTAGGGGGTTTTTTTTTCCTTCATGTAGGCATTTTTCTTTGGACTATATTCTTTTCTTACTCCCATAACTTGAGAAAGCACGTATTGGTAATTAGCAGCCTATATAGAGGAGAGGGGTTGGGCGTAATAGGGACAGCCTATATAGGGTAGAGGGAATTGTCCTTAATTGGACAAAGAAATTCTGAATTTTCATCATTAACTTAGAACATTCATGTGGTTTAAACAGAATTCAGCAGGTTCAATCGAACCTTCACTGTCATTCGTACTTAAAACTTCATAGGTACAGTTCATATTTTTGGAAACTAGGGGTTCAGCTGAACCCTCTAACTATATGGTACAGCGGCTACCGACACCAAGCTTGTACATAGGAATCGCTGAAACAAGAGTAGCCATTGAGGTATAGAAATATGTTGGGACTAAACAATCCTTCGAAATAAAAGCTGTCGTGAGGACTGGAAGGCATACTAAATCTTAACCAAAGTGATGTAGATGACCTTTTGACCAATAGTTGTTTAATGTAGTATTTACTTGTTAAATTGTAAACCGTGTTTGCTTTTTTACTTTAAGAGGTAGTAGAAGACGGAGATTCTTCCACATGCACACGTATTCAGAACTTTTAAGCTTGAAGTATGCATTTTACCTAATGTATTGTGTTGCTTTATGCATAGCTAATTGTGAAGAGTATTCATGCTAATAGAGAGTTTTTTGTCAATGCACAATTGTATTGACCTTCCTGGCATGCCCTTTCTTCCTACTGGAGAATGTGAAAAGGAGAGAGATTCCCAGCAATTTTTTTTTGATCGGCAACAAGATTATATTATTAGAAACTTGATAAGGGTACATCAAGGAAAAAAAAAAAACCTAAACCATGATATTGATACATGGAATAGGGAAAAGGAAAAGACTTCCAATAGAGTATTGGAAGAGGAGGCAAAAGCTAATCCTAAACCAGAAAATAAACCAAGCATCATTGCTATATCCCAAAGCATCACCAGATCGAGTAGAAAGACAATAGGTGCACAAATTCAAACAACACATTGATCCACCTTGAGCTCTTGCTTTCACTTCATGCAATAAGCAACGAAATTAGGACCTTTTCAGCACTTTTCTTCTAGAAATGCAAACCCCGACATCTCTTAGCCCTCCCAAAGATAGGAGTTGAAAAGAGAGAAACATAGCAATCATCTTTAGAATAGAGCACAACACCTTGGGAAATAGGAGAAACATGCTCGTGAAACTCTGCAAAGAAGTCAGCTACATCTTGCTATCTTGGAAGACTCAGTTGCAGAATATCCTCGAGCAATAGGATTGATTATCTCCTTCATTGGTAGAAATTGAATTCCACCTCTACGGCTGCACCTGGTGCCAATGTAATCCTGCTACGACTACTTTTCTGAGACAACCAGTCACCAATTAACCCAACATACTAATTTCGGTAAGCACGAGAAAACTTTCCATACAACATCTATATGTAAACGCTCCTCTCACATTGGGTCGGGACCTACACATAATTAGGACCCGCTGTGAAAAGACGTGGCAAATAACCGCTGTATCCATTTTTTTCCTTTCCCCGCTAAGCACGCCTGCGCTAGAGTAGATTATGAGGCTTTTCATATATTAGAGCTAATTACTTTCCATGTCCTGCTCCTTTCTGCAATCTCTCTTGTCATGTGACAGAAGTAGCATCAGCATTAGCCATACAATGGCTATAAGATTCTACTTCTTGATCACAGAGTATACAGCAGCATAAGCCACACAAAAGCTTCAATATTTCTTGGATAGGGAACACCAGCAGCAGTATCTAATTAATGGATTCAATGTAAATTGAATGGTTTCCCACAGTCAGACTAAAACATTTCAGGAGCAGCCTCATTAGATCATGAACTCAATAAAAGGATCTTCCATAGGACTTTAGTAGAGCTCATCTCTTCATCCAACATAATTCCATCAGCATCAAATACAGCAAAAGCAAGCAGTAATAGTTTAGCTCATTATTCAGCCATGTCTGACTACATTTGGAGCATCAGCATTTGGAGTGTAAATAGACATAACTCATAATGTCATTGCCCAGCATCTCTTAGCCCTCCCCACATTTGGGAGTTGGAAAGAGAGACATAAGACACACCTTTTCAACGTTTTCTTCTGGATTATGACGCGTAGTTCTTCTTTTTTCGGGTAGATATATGTACTTCTTCTAAGCATTGTATGTGGATCCTTATATGTATTTTACATGTGCTTAGTTTTTGAAGATATGGGTTTGCATTAGATAATTTGCTACTCTGTTGATCTTCTTGGGGGAATTCCAGTCATGTTTCCAATTGGAAAGAAAAGGATGCAACCAGTGGTAAGCCCTCAAGTGTTTTTCCAAAGAATTCATTCTAGTGTCTGATTTGGTGATATACTTTCCATGCTTAAATTAAACCACTTTGGTATATCCTTTTGATTACTTCTCCTTACTGCGCTGCAGTTTTGATTTTCTAAGATTCAGTATGGACTATGGAGAGTATAGGGATTGTTGCTTCTTACTATGGTTGATTGAGCACTCTGTTACTGTTACCATACAGAACAAAGTAGTTTCAGGATTAGAATGGGGTCTAAGATTTAGGAGTTTTGAAATATTACTAAATGTTCCAAATTACGAAAATGGCAAGATTCTCGAAAATATGTTTTCTCGTCTTTCTTTTGCAACAAGGGGTGGTTTATACCACAAACCATGTACGTGGAGTTGTAGGGTTTGCTATTGAAAGGTACTTATTTGTCATGTCTACATGATTCATTGGCAAAAAAATATCAGCATCGAAAAACTTGAAGTACGTATTTTGATGAAACCTTGCATAGAATGCCTTATTTTGCATACTTGAATAACTATACAACCCAAGTATGGCTGGTAAAGGGTAGTGGACTGATGTTTTGTTGAGGTGAACCAGTTGGCAGAGTCTTATTAATGAGGCGAGAGATTCTATTACTTATAAGAAAAGTCCCATGCTTGGTCTGATATTTCAATGATTTCATGTTGTGCATACTTGGGTCAGTCATGAAACATTGCAGATAAGAGAAGAATGTGAAGTCCTATAGACCCATGCCAACTGTACGACAGACACGACACCATAAAAATATCAAAGCCTAACAGAACGAATTGAAGCAGAAGCTTAATTTTGGTGAGTTTGTGAAGCCAAATTATGACATGTGCACTTGGTGTGTTCTGTACCTTAAAACTCTATGCACACTGCCATATTTTATGCAACACAACATGGGTATATCTACATCTTGGGGAAACTATTAGGCAATAATCCAACCATTATCTCATGCCATGTGAGTTTATACTGGTCTGGCTATAAACAACAAACCAAGCTGTAAACTTAGTCATGTTTTAGGCATGTCATTATATTGTCGGTAATGTGTATCTGTAAGAGAATCTGGACGATGTGAACAATTTACATTGTCACTGGGCTGCGCATTCAACATTCTACGTGAGAATAATCTGGAGCTTGCCGGAGATAGACGTAGAACAGTCATGAGGCCGCCACAAGTTCTTCGTGAAGGCACAAAGAAAACCGTTTTTGTGAACTTTATGGATCTCTGCAAGACGTATGGCCAAGATCTTTTGGATTTCCTTCTGCATATTAATCAAGAGTTCTAACTATCCTTTCACTTCTTTGGTCTTTTTGAAGGAACCACCATCTGAATACACGCAGCCAAGAGTAAGCCCTTACCGCTTAGCAGCTCATCTAACTTCAGCATTTGTAATTTATTGTGGCCTATTTTGGACTGCTCTTTCTGTTGTAATGCCTGAACCACCTGCTGAATCAGTAGCTTGGGTTCGCGGGGCAGCAAAGGTTAAGAGACTTGCCCTTCCCCTAAGCGTTGTTGTTGGCATCACTGCTGTCTCTGGGGCTTTTGTTGCGGGGAATGATGCTGTATGTTACTGATCTTCTTTATTCTCCTGCTTTGTTTTAAGAACAATGGTTTTTGTTGCCAAAAGTGAATTATGAAAATGCTGATTTTGAGGAATTTGCAGGGCCATGCCTTTAATACATTCCCAAAGATGGGTGATACATGGATTCCGGATGATATTTTAAGTATGAAGCCACTTTTGCGCAACTTCTTTGAGAATACATCAACAGTGCAGGTAAGTTCTTCCAAGTTATGGGTGCACACTTATCTTAGTAGATAGAATGTCTAAGCCCTATTTGCTGACAGTAAGGTTTATTTGGCACCAGTGGAACATATAGAAGTTTAGAAAGTTAGAAAATGGGAGTAGGAGAGCATTTTAGAGTGTTTGGTCACAAGTTCCATTTTTATCCCAATTCCTCTAAATTTGGGAACGTAAATGTAGCATGACTAGCATCAGTGAAGAAATTTTCAGATTTCTCTCAACAACCAAACTGGGGATAGAAGAAAAAAGCACAGATGATTTTGTCGTCCCTTCTCACTTCCGAACACCAAATGGGAATCGCTGCTCTTCAGGTACTTGTGGAGTTTGAGTTATCTGGCTTGCATAGCTTTTTTGAGTTTGTCTGTATCTTCGGGGAATGAAGGTCATAGGCTGGGTAACTAACAAGTGTAAATTCGGAGTTTGGTCTAAGGAATATCCTTTGAGTCAGTTTAGTACGCAATCCTAATGTACATATAGAATTACATACCATTGTGTTTGATGCGAACAACTACGAACGTATCTACTCTTGGTATTGATATCATTATGTAAGGACCATGAACTTCTACCTAATGAATGCATGTATAAAACTAATCATCTTTCATTTTGAAGCAAACGTCATCATATTCCAATGCACAAAACGACATGGCTTTGAAATTTTTTACTGAGCACGAACCCCGACACTAGTATTTTTAATGAGAAAACTGGGAGTGGGCTATATTTTTTTGTTGGTTTGATTTTTTGCCCTTTTTCAGCATAGGTTTTCTATTTAGAGAGATTATGAAAGTTTTTATATGCTCTGGTTTGAAGTTAACTATTTGTTCCTTCTTGATTGATTGATCTCTACATCTTATATGGCTGAAACAAGTTACACTAAAATAGTCTAGTTACACAACGTCGTCTTGAGTCTAATAGTAATGGACACCTAAATAGAGGTGGCTGATCTTTGCTGAGTCCAAACCCACTCACAAGGCGCACAATAAGAATAAGACCAAATCTGATAGCAGGATAGTTTGTCTAAGAACACGTTCTGCATCCACGTTTCAAAACTGCCCTTTTATGCATTGCATTCTTCATATAAGACTGCAACCTCACCGTGAATCAAAATAAATAAAACTGACGATCATGGTGTTCATTTGATTCTTTGAAAGGGAGACTCTGAATCTCCTTCATGCAGAATATCTTTTCTTGGGGTGCATCATTGTTGTTTCTGTTCTCCAGTATGCTACCACGTGCAGGCGCACTTGCCATTGGATAGCATATGCATCATATTGCCAACCAAAGAATACTGATTAGGCTGTTATTGGGTTGATGTATATGAAAGTGAATTATATGGTGTGGGTATTAGGTGCTTAAGCCAATACTGTTCTTTTACTCTCTTTTTCCCCTTGTTTTACCTATATCTGGCTTCTGTTTTGGTCCTGACCTGTTTTTGGCTTGAAATCACTGGCCAAGACTCTCTTAATACTGGAACTTGACCTTTCATCTAAAACCAACTAGATTGTTCATTTGGGGTTGCATTTACTGGAGTTGCCTCACTGGTAGTGGTTGCATGTTCTTTTTAGGTTGAAGACATGAAGGAAGTTGGTGCAAATGTAAGGACTGGATTAGGGGTTCCTCCACGGGCACAAGATAAATAGATGTTTGAACTTTGGAATTTAGACAAACGTGGCTGATCTTTGTTGATGGTTTTTGGCTGTTTTTTGCGTTCCAACTAACTTGGCACCCACACAACACACATTGGGTATTAACAGTCATGCCCCAACTGTCCAGTCTATCTTTGGTGGCTAATCTGCCCCATACAGCTAACCAAAGGATAAATCTCCACCTATGAACATTATTAGCATACCAGACAAAAGAATACCAAGTTTGGATAGGGTACCTATGTCTACATGCCTCCCAAGCTGTTTTAGCAGAATACTTTCCATTAGCTGAAAGGGTCCAAAAAATTGAATCCTTAACTGATGGGTTAGGGAGAAAATCAGAGGGAGTTCGCTGCAAGATCTCCATAATAGCCCTGTTACGCTGCCTCGGCCACCTCCACTGACCTCGCACAATAATGGAAGACACCTTAGCTTTCAAAGCACTACCTCTACTCACAGCTATAGAGTCCCCGAACTTCTTATAAAGCGCACCAATTGGGTGCCAATTATCAGTCCACAAGTAAGTGTCCTCCCCATTGCCAATACGGAACCGGATCCATTCTTGACAAATATCCCTTAATTTGAGCAGTTTCCTGATTACCCAAGAGGCATCATTTGGAACAAGAAACCAACACACACACCACACCTTTAGTGGACACTATACACACAACTCACACCAACACACACCTTTAGTGGACACAACGCACCGAACACACAACCAAAATACTTTGTGTGTGCAGATTGAATATGCATAAGGTGTGTGCAGATTGTTAAGTTTCCATAATGTTTTGTGTTCTATTAACATCATAACCAAAGTACTTTATCCTACTTTTTATGTGTGCAGATTGAATACGCATAAGGTTGGTAGCGGGGAAGATGGTAT
Organism: Rhododendron ferrugineum; assembly: GCA_025642025.1. NCBI lineage: Eukaryota > Viridiplantae > Streptophyta > Magnoliopsida > Ericales > Ericaceae > Rhododendron > Rhododendron ferrugineum. The sequence goes on along the minus strand of JAOTQK010076065.1, from coordinate 2,794 downwards.
ATATATGCTCTTCTATGAAGACTTTTTGTTTGGATATATGTTTCTATGAAGACTCCTTTTGGATGAAGGTCCGAGTCTTCTTTTTTGGATATATGCTTCAATGAAGACTCCTTTTTTGGATGAAGTTTAGAGTTTTCTTTTCTGGATACGTGCTTCTATGAAGACTCCTTTTTTGGTTGAAGTTCCGAGTCTTCTTTTTTTATTTTAATGATGCTATCGAACTATGATGAACATATATGGTATGGTCTACCTTTCATGTTTTTGTCATGGGAACATTGATGCTTTAGATTCTATGGTTGAATGGACATTTGGTGTAGAATATATAGTTCTTGTGGTTAATGGATGTCTAGTTTGGCACATGATTATATTGGTTTATGAAGATGTGTTGGCTATTATGGTGTAACGTATAATTCATTTGTTTGGCTGCGTATTGAATTCCAAAATGAATAGGATAATATTGTCTTGTAAGAAGAGTGTTAGTGACAATTTATTTTGGCACTTTTACTTCCTATACACATATTTAAGGTGACAATTTTTTTTTATCACCAAAGATGTTTCTCTGATTAACTTTTTAATGACTATATCTTTCGTCACTAATTGGCTTTAATTGGGAGTTTTAGGTGACAAAATATTTTGTCATAATTATTATTTTCAATTAATTTCTTAGGTGACGAAACTTTTTTGTCACATATGTACTTACATTGTTCAATCACCTGTCACAATTAGTGACAAAATTGAAAATGGGTGACAAAATTATTAGAATGGTGACGAAATATTTCGTCGTCAAAAAGAATAATAGGTGACAAAAAAATTTCGTCACCAAGTGATTTTTTTGTGACGAAATTTTTTGTCGTCAAAAGACACCATAGGTGACGAAATACAAATTTCGTCACGAGGTAGGAATCCTCGACAACCTTTAGTCGACAAATTTATTTTCGTCACGCATACTATTTGTGACGAAAAACATGCAATTTGTGACAATTTTCATTCGTCACCTAATTAAATTTTTCTTGTAGTGACTTTTGGCTCCCGAACCCAGAATCTCTATCTATTTTCCTAGTTTTAATAAACTGGGCGGCGACTCTGTTTTGATAATGACCGCTATCGTGTGGCGATGTTCCTACCCATGGGAATATCCACAATCTTGGTTTATGAAGCAAGCAACCAAACGAGCAAAACAATAATCAATCTGTATGGCGATGACCCGCTCCAGGGAGGTGTCTACAAGTCCATACTGTCAAAAGGCTACAATGTATGTCTGTGTGGACCACATGTTTATTGTATAAAGAGCAAGTCATATTTTTTGGCAAGTGATAAGTGTGAAAAGTTAGGTGGTGGTTCTTTCAAGACCAAGACCAAGTCCATATTGCCAAAAGACTACACTCTATGTCTGTGTGGACCACATGTTTATTGTATAAAGAGCAAGTCATATTTTTTGGCAAGTGATAAGTGAAAAGTTAGGTGGTGGTTCTTTCAAGACCAAGACCAAGTCCTTATTGCCCAAAGACTACACTTTATGTCTGTGTGGACCACATGTTTATTATATAAAGAGCAAGTCATATTTTTTGGCAAGTGATAAGTGTGAAAAGTTAGGTGGTGGTTCTTTCAAGACAAAGACCAAGTCCATATTGCTAAAATACTACACTCTATGTCTTTGTGGACCATATATTTCTTGTATAAAGAGCACGTCATATTTTTTGGCAAGTGATAAGCGTGGAAAGTTAGTTGGTGGTTCTTTCAAGACAAAGACCAAGTCCATATTACTAAAAGACTAAACTCTATGTCTTTGTGGACCGTATGTTTTTTGTATAAAGAGCACATCATATTTTTTGGCAAGTGGTAAGCGTTGAAAGTTCGGTGGAGGTTCTTTCAAGATCAAGTCCATATTGCTAAAAGACCACACTGTATGTCTTTGTGGACCATATCTTTATTGTATAAAGACCACATCATATATATATATATTTGGCAAGTGGTAAGTGTGAAAAGTTATAATTAATAACTTGGTCTTTTATATACATTTGTTGGGTAATCCATCTTTAGTAAGGGAGGTCTAGAGAAAAATCATGAAAATTGTGTCATGGATTGTTACATTGACTTCCCCTAAAGTTCGCCAACATCTTATTTATATTAGTGGGAAACAAAAGTGCCAACATCTGGTTTATATAAGTGGGGAGCTAAAGTGGTATCATGGATAGTTACATCGACTTCCCCTTCAGTTCGCCAATATCTTGTTTATATCATCTGTGTCCATATGTTGTTGGAGTCGCCTTCATCAAGGGGAGATGGCACTGGTGGATTCCAATTGTGACACAACACTAGACAGCTCCCCCAAAGAGCTCGACATGAAAGATTTCCATTGCTAAGATGGTCCTATGAAAGATATATTCTGTATGTTTAACCACCACCACTACTGTTGCGATAACTTGAATACCATTTCATACAAAAATAACCAAAAATGTCCCAATGACTACTCATTCCTTGGTATCAACAAATTAATAAGCCAGTATCATAAAAATGAGAATGTTAATGCATCTTCACCATAAATTGCATCGGAAATTCCAAGTATTTAGAAAAGAACTCTATACATGTAGTGATAAAAAAAAAAAAAAAAACTAATGTACATCTCTTTGTAGCTAAAAGAAAGCTTTCTACTAAAAAACAATAAGTGCTAGAGAATGATCAACATTGAATTAACAACCCTTCAACTCTAGACCTGCAATTCAGAAAGAATGGAAATGGATAAGTGACAGCATAATCAAACCACTAACAAGGAAGTTAAAAGATGAACTCCGAA
>JAOTQK010076052.1:0-10115 GCA_025642025.1 Rhododendron ferrugineum | reverse complement strand
AGAGTTGTAGAAGAGTTTGAATCTTGCCGTTATATACTAAGGGTAGTTTGGTCAGTTAATGGACCTAACGCTGCATAGAAACTAGTCTCATGGATCCGCAGCCTGTTAAAAGAATAACACGGACTAGAAGGCCCAATAAGTCTAGACTGTGGACTCTAGCCCAATTTACTGTAGTAAATATACGTATCATGAAGTTTGCGATCGTTTTGGCATTAATAGTTTTTCGACATTTTTTTTGGTATATAAATTTCTGTCATAATAAATTTATCATAGTTTATACTCCTGTTCGACACTATTAAACCGATGATAAATTAACTTCATGTGGTTAGGCCAAATGGACATGAGAAAACAAATAGTAAGTGTTCGTTTTTCATGATTCACGCATTTAAATCCCATGGAAGCCAAAGACTCTGAACATTTGGATCACTAGAGAGTTTTTTCGATCGTTAACTTCATGGTTCGGAATTCCTCAAGGTGAACATAGTTGGTCTGAATATCTGGTTGCCAAAAGAAAACCTAATGCTAAATTTGTGTATTGGTTAACTTGATCAATTTATCATATGCCTTGCAATAGTTCTCCGACGCATATGCAAATTCAAGTTACTATGCATTTATCGTATTGGCTTGTTATGGCGAATTTAAATTGGAGGCTTATTTTGTCAGTCCCCTTTTTGTTTTTATTAGGGTGAATTTATTAAAACACTCTTGCATTTGGAAAGGGAGAAAAAGCTAGCATCATAAAATGCAAGGGTGTTTCAGCACATTCACCCTAATAAAAATAAAAAGGAGAGTGGTATTAACAAAAAAGGGAGTGACAAAATCATTAGCCTTTATATTGTGGTATATCTAACTAATAAGTACAGTATTCTATGAGTTATTTTTTGCTCTAGCTTTAAAAAAAATTTAGTTCATATTTTCGTGGAAAAGTGTTTCGATGCTAACTGGGTAGAAGTATTCTTGTGGGTCCCAACAAGAGCATTTGGTGAAGGAACAATATTTGACGGTGTCCCAACTCTATTGAAAAATTTCCCCGAGAGTCAGCTAGCTATCCTTGATGAACGAGAGAGGGGGGGAAAATTTTAGTGCTGGGTGAGTACAACGTGGTGCCCGTTCGGCGCATCCGAGCCGTCCATTGCGTTTTTGGACAACTCGGATTTGAAGAGAGAAAGTGTTAGGGTGAGAGGAGAGAGAGGGTTTCAATCCGAGCCGTCCAAAAGTGTATTGGACGGCTCGGATGCACCAAGAGAGAGAAAGTATTGGGGTGAGAGGAGAGAGATGGTTTCAATTAATTTGAGCTGTCCAAAAGTGTATTGGATGACCCAGATGTGCCGAGTGGGTACCACGTAGCACCAAAAAATTCTCAGAGAAGAGACGAATTAGTCAAAGAAGATGGCATAGAAATCGAAACCCTAATTCGAAGACCAATAGTTCTAACACCACACCCATTTACAATAAGGGTGGAGCCCACATACACTGAGTGTATAGTGTGTGCGGACTCTACTCCTATTATGAGAATGAGAGTGTGATTGAATGTGTAAATGGGTGTGATAGTAGAATGATTGTTCAGAGGCAGCGATTATTGAATTAGTCACACCATCAAATTGAATCAAAATGGCAATGAGTTTTTTTTTTTTATCCCCTAAATTATGCATCTTTTTTTTTTACTTAGTTCATAAACTATCAATTTGATAATTTCATCCCCTCAACTATCATATCGTTACCTACTTAGTCCAATAAATAATGGAAATCAGAAATTTGGACGGAAAATATCACATAATGCCCTATTTGAGACCCTGTAAAGCAAATACTTGATTATGAGAGTCTTACAGATAAAAATCAATTATGACTCTTTAGGATACAATTATTAGAAAAATAAGACTTTCGCATTAGTTCAAATAGATTGAAAATTGGAGTACTTAATTTTTTTACAAGATTCATATATTAGAATCTTACGTGGCATTTTTTTAGAAACTAACACATACATTTTTTTTTAAACTGAGTTCTTGATATAGAATTTAGACTGTTTATATATTAAAAATATAGTTAAAAATTAAGCACTCTAATTTTTAATCCGTGTGAAGATCTTATTCTTCTGATCATTTTATACTAAAAGGTTATAATTAATTTTTCTTTCTAGAGCCCTCATAATCAAGTATTTGCTGTAAAGAGTCCCAAAAGATAAAAAATAATCATGACTCTTTAGAATAAAATGATCAGAAAAATAAGATTTTCGCATCGTTTCAAACGGATTGAAAATTCGAGCACTTCTAATTTATATACTAAAAAATATTGTTACAAAATTAAGTATTCCAATTTTCAATCTGTTGAAATCGGTGCGAAAGTCTTATTTTTTCTGATCATTTTATGCTAAAAGGTTATAATTAATTTTTATCTTTAAAGCTCTCATAATCAAGTATTTGCTCTGCAGGATCCCAAACAGGAGCATTTTCCGTCCAAATTCCTAACTTCTGTTATCTATTGGACTAAGTAGGTAACGGTACGATAGTTGAGGGGATGAAATCGTTGTGGGGATAATTTGGGGACTAAGTAAAGAAAATGTGCATAATTTGGGGATAAAAAGAAAAAAAATTCAAATGGCGATTCAGCAGCTTCCCGAAGACCTGTTGATGGAGATTCTGTGTCGGCTCCCCGTGAAATACCTTCTCCGATCCAAGTCCAAACCCCTAGCTTCATTTACCTCCACCACGATCGCGCGGCCTCTATCGCCGCCGATGCAAACACCGACTGCCTCCTCGTCAAGCAGTTCCTCTACGGCGGCATGGGCGGCGTAGTAATGTCCTTCGTCCCCAACGAAACCCCAGTCGAAGATATAGACATATCTTCCACTGGTCTAGATATTAAACTGCTGCAAATCTTGGGTCCTTGTAACGGCGTCGTTTTCTTGCCCGATTCGGTTTAAACTCCACGATTGTTATATGGAACCCTTCAATGAAAGAATTCAGGGTATTGCCTTTACCCTCTTATAAAAACGACCATACAAGCAATTTGGGATTTGGGTATGATCCATTTACAGATGATTATAAAGTGGTTAGAGTTAGATTCGGTTTTATGAGTACTGGTTTACCCATTGGGTGCTTCGATGAAAAGATTGAAATATATGAATTGAGGACAGATTCTTGGAGGGAAGTTGATGTTGAGTCCCCTATCGAGTCCGGGTTGCACTGTTTTTATCATTCGTATGCATCATGGAATGGGGACTGTTTCTGGTACGCCTACCCTCCACTTGGCTACCATCATCATCAGCGTAGTCAGGAATGAAGACCTCTGGAGGCATAACAGAAACACTACCTTAAAAAAAAAATTATAACAAAATGATACAACAATACTACAAAAAACCAAGATCTTCATCAACCCACACAAGAGTTAATAACCTGTCCACAAATACTAACAAAAACTACTATAGTCATAAACAAAAGTTACTAAACTTAAAAAAATAGTATCTCTCCATACCTGTACACAAAAAAAATAGTATATAACACATCCGGCAAAAAAAATAGTACATTACACATCCGGAAAAAAACAGAGGGGGTCATTTTGATGGTAGTGGGCATTATTGATTATTTTGTTTACTAAGTAGTGTAGACATATTTTATTCCCCTTGTTTTATATTGTTCTATAGGTATATGTATATTATCATTTGTTAGATTCACCTCCCTACAAAACAGAGGGGTCCCCTTGTTTTCTTCCCCACAAGACCACGAATCAGTCAAGTAGATGAATCATCATCAAAATACGATTCAGACGAACACAGATTAACTGTATACGAACATAGATTCACAAAAAAGGAAGGAGAAACAACCCTAGTTTTTCTTGTAAAGGGAGAAGAAACAAAACGAGTAAAGAAAAATACCCAACTGTCTGACGATCTCCGGCGATCGGCTCTCTGCCTCTCTGGTTCTCCGCTCTCGCTGGCGATTTCGGTCGATTTTGGAAAGAGAGAGAAAGAGACATGGGTCGGTGGAAATTGGAAAAAGGACAAAAAGGTGGAACTGAGGAGCAAATATATTTTTAAAGTCAAAATTTTTTTTAAAAAAACTAAGTTCAGGAAATTTGCAGCAGTGGGGGCACGTGCCCCCACTCGTCCCTTCTTTAATCCGCCGCTATCATCATGGTGGTCCAGTGATTATGGCATTTAGTATGTCCGACTGTTTGGGCTGAATTAGATCAATTTAACGGCAAATTATTGTGTGCGGGCGTGCCAGAAAAGAACTAATTTCCGAAAAGAAATTGATTCAAACAGCTAATTTAAATAAGGCAATTGTGTTATTCGTTCGTTTACCTCAACCAAGAGGATTTTTCCTTAAGGTATCAATCAAACAAAGGATTGACGCTCTTCAATCAAAAAAGATAATTGAACATAAACGAACCTGAATTTAATCAAAGGTAAGTTTATATACAAATACTGTTGAGATTTCGACAAGTATATTATAGAAATATAGGCACACTAAATTTAATCAAAAGTGAACCTATAACCAACTATTCTTTGGTAAGCAAAAGACAAAAAGAAATACTCCCTCCATCCCTTTTTAAGTACCCTGCTTCGTAAATCCAACTTATTAAAAAGACATCATCATTATACCTTTCACATCAACTTTTTCCTCCACTTTCCCTACTTACCCATCATTATTACACATTTACTCACTAACTTTTCAAAATGGAATCTACTTTTATGGACAAAATAGACAATTCACCAACTTTTACCCACTAACATTACAAAATGGACACTTATTAAGAGACAACTCAAAATGGAATACTAGACTGTAAATAAGGGACGGATGGAGTAAGATAACTTGAATTTAATCGAAAGTAGTCTTACATGCAAATAAGCCTTCAACTTACAAATTAATAAACTAATCTAATCTAAGTCCTAAGCTATGATAGATTTCTGAGCAATCATTTTGTATGAATTGTCAGATGATGAATTTTTTGTCCGGGGGCTCTCTCTTTACTTGCTTCTTCTATTTATAGACAACGAGTCTGCCTTTGATCTTCATTCTCCACGTCCTCTTCAATTGATACCCACGTCTTCGATCGAACTGCTCAGTGTTCCCTCCAAAAAACGGTTGAAAGGGGCCTTCGAACGATTGCTTGAATTGATCTCCTCAGAATTCTCCTCCTTCCATGTTTGCTAATGTTGATCATGGCTGATTTCTGGGTAGTGGGGTTCCTATTTTCACGCAACATGGTTTAATGCTATAAAATTGGTCATCCAAATGATTCACTATAACCACGATTGATATCCTTCATGAAACGAGGAGTTAATGACACCGTTTGATGGTTTTAAGGATTAATCAATGGCTAAGTTTAATTATCATCTTAATTACCCTTGTTCGACGTCCAAACGTGGTCGTTTCCAATCAAAATGATACCGTATAGTACTAAAACAACATCGTCTTTAAACCTTCTGATCCTCTACATCTCAGGTCTAATTGAGACATGTTCTGATTGGACAATACACTGTTTGGTGCCACGTGTAATTTTCTCATTGGGTGGCATATTATAGGGTGTAAACACCAACGAGGTGTTTGAAGAGTTGCCCGTGCCAGAAGTTTGCTTGTTAGATGACCACAGTGAAAAGATACTTTTCGTTTTGAATGATTCCCTTGCCATGGTAATTTATCCGAAGGGGTAAGCAAACCCCTCTTGGCTTCCACCTGAGGAGTTATTGTTCATGAAGTCATTTGGCATATGGGTAATGAATGAAGAGGATGTGGAGGTATCGTGGACTAAAAAGTTCACTATCGGACCCTTGCAGGGAATCGACTGGGCATTGGGATTTCGGCAAAACAGTGAGTTCCTTGTTGCGAGCAGCTATGGACAGATGATGTCGTACAACATTTATTCTCGAGAAAGAAAGGAGTATAAAGTCCATGATCAACTAGAAGTTCATCCTCCACCACAACATATACAAGCTCTTCCATATATAGAGAGTTTGGTTTCTATCAAAAGACAGCAATGAGCATGATGGACCTGTATGAGTCACAGATATAACTCCATTTTGAGTGGTTGTAAACCTCAGCTGATAAAATGTACATTTCTTGCTGCATAATGGGCTCGCGAGTCCTTTAGGTGGTGGTTGTCATATGCAATACTGCAATTTCTTCTGTTATGCAAATAGATGCAGAGGAGGGAAAGGTTTGAGTTTCATGGCTTGGAAGATGGACAGTCATGTTGATTATCTTGTGTCTTTGCAGCCATGTTTATTATCTTGTGTCCGTTTGTGTTGATTTTACTTGTCTTTTGTGTAATATATTTTGCAGAATGGGATTTCCTTGCGTCCAAATATCGTCTGAATCATCCTATTGCATGCTTCTGTAAACCTTGAGTGGTTGGAAAATACGTTTTGGGCTGCACAGTGGGCTCGTGAGTCGTTTAGGTGGTTGCAATCCTAATGAATGTATAGAAGAAGGTAAATGTGTGGGTTCCTATCAGCTTCTCAGAGGTCTTTTGGACAGTCTTCTAAGGCAGTTTAATCCGGTAAGCAGATTGATGCAGAAGAGTGAAAGGTTTGAGTTTCACGGCTTGGACAATGGACAGCCATGTTTGTTGTCTTGTGTCTTGAGTTTAATCGTTGTCTTGTGTCTTGAGTTTACTTGTCTTGTCTTCCAATGGGATTTACTTGCCTCCAAACATGGTCTTAATCTTACTATTTCTTAATTTGTTATTCTAATGTCAAGAAATGTTTTACATGAGTTTTCTTGAATGTGTTTTGAAATGGAATTTTCTTGATAACAAATTTTATCTTAATCGTTCATCTGACTTCGTCACTCTCAAGTTAAGAAACACACTATAGTAGTTTTTGAACCACAACAAAGGAATTGGATTTGCTTATCAAAACCAGTCCCTGACTTACTGCATTGCAGATGGCTGACACCCAAGTGTAGTTCATTAGTGGATCAAGGAGAGTATTTTTGCTTTTTGCCTGATATGGGGTTATGAAGCAAGTTTATGAATTGAGGAATTTGCCAACCAATTTAAGTCTTTTTCTGTAGTTGTCTATGAAGACAATTGACATATGGACTGTGGTTACTAAAACCGTAGTAGCTGCAAAGGTATAATGGTCAATGCTGCTGCACGAGATAAGTAGCAAATTGGGAAGAAACAAGGTTAATTTTTAGAAGCCATAGCTCATATCTTCTAATGTTTTCACACCCCCCATAAAAATATCCAGTGTTTGGGCCGTGATGAAAAGCACATGTGGAATTATTTCCTTGTTTTTTTAGTGATTCAGGTATTCGGGCCAGCTTACGCACATCTAGACTAATCTTGGGGAAACGATCTCACCGCCCATTTGCGAGGAATGAATGGGAGCCTATTTCCATGTTACACGATAGTTGTTATTTTTAGTAGAACATAGTTGGGTGTTTTTTTCCGTCTAATTCACTGTACGAAACCAATGTTGCATTTGTTTCTAACCATTGACAAGACAGTTTTTCCTGGTCTACGTACCATTACTGAGGTGCATTTGTTAACTTCATGTTTTTGCTTATTCCATGTTTGTAGTTTCCTGTGTCGGATTTAGGGAATCTCAGATTGTTGCATTATTGTGTTTTTTTTTACTTTTTTTGAGGTGATCAAGCGATACAAGAAAAGAAACTAAAGCGACAAATCTCTAATAATGAGAGCATCTAAACCAGGCGAAAAACAACCTGGGTGACAAAGAAAACTCCTATTCAGACTACTAGAGGCAAGCCAATGGGCTGCCTTGTTCTTCTCGCGGCAGCACCAGGAGAAAGACCAACTCCTCATAGATGCCCAAACCTTGATGTCTTCCACCATAACCCTGTTCTCCCACGGACAAACAGAATTAGGCCCATTCAAGAAGTTAATAAGCTCTTGGCAATTTGTTTCAAAAATAGCAGTAGACCATCCCATATCAATTGCAACCCTACAGGCGATCCCCAAAGCCCACGCTCCATCACTTTTGTTTGATGGTAGGCATTGTGCTATATAGTACCTGGGAATTCACGGAATCTCAGATTGCCAGGTAATTCACGGAATCTCAGATTGTTGCAGTATTGTTTGATGGTAGGCTTTGTGCTATATGATACCTGTCATTTTGATGTTTGATGCATATTGTTGACATTTGACACTAAAATATGCACATTAATAGTAAACTATGTACATTCATATGTTTGATGCATAATAGTAAACTATGTACATTCATATGTTTGATGCATAAACTCCTACTTGATACCTGTCGTTTTAATGTTTGATGCATCAAACGGGTACGATGTCAGTACCAACTAGTACAAAGGACTCACGAGTCCAAGAAATGCAAGAAACCAAAAAAACCAAAACAAAAAAATCGCAAGAAAAAAAACTGATCCGGTGTCGGAACCCATCAATCCGTTCGAAGAGGTGGCTAGAGGAATCGTGATCTAGATAAAGCTGAAGCTTGTTTCTATCAGAACCATCGTCACAAGATGCCTTTACCGTTGCTGTACGGAAGCTCAAAAATCCGTTGTTTAGGCCAAGCAGATTCAAGAACCAAAATCCAAACCTGGGTCAAAACTCAGATCTTTGGGATTGTGTTCAAATTTTTCTGTTCCTTTTTTTGGGGTATCCTAAACATGTAGTGAGAAAACGCAAATACGATGGAATTTCTTCCAAAGGCACTAAAGATGGATCCTTTTCCTCTTTCTACCATTTCAATGGATGATGCAATCCCATTGGCATTTATGTTTAGAACCTTATGTATAGACTTTTCCTTTTCCAAATTCTGTTGGAATTTCAGCTCAAACAAGAGAGTGATAGGAAAATAAAATATTTATGTTTCGCAAAACTGCTTTTCAAAACAACGAAAAAATGATTTCAAAAGCAGTTCTTTTGTTTGTTTATTTTTTCAAAGGACGAAAACCAATGTTTTGCTTAGTGTATTGGATATGGTACAGTTTGTACTACTAGTACGATATGTACCAATACCGGTATAATACTGGATACAACTTCGGATTTCTCATTAAAAATAAGCAAATTATTACTACAATTAGCTTTGGTGTAAAAAGGTTTAAACTTACCATTGATCTATGACATGACATAAAAAAGAAGCACTATCATGACATAAAAAAGAGGCACATTGTTCTCCACTAAACTAGGTCTGGTTAGAACTTAGGGAAAGGAAAGGTAAAGAAAAAGGGGAAAAAAAAAGTGGAAGAAAAAAAAAAGAAAAAATGTACTATGCTTAATTTTTTGTAACTTTGGTTCCTTGCACCGGGGAAAAAAATTATAACTTGATTTTCTTATTTTCCTCTAGCCTTCTTTCCAAATCAAACGAAGCCTTAGGGTTTGTTTGGAACGAGAAATTATTCAATAATCCCGGACTACCATGTGGCATGTCTACGTGGTGCTCCCAACCAATCACGCGGCGGGAAATTTTACGGGTGGTACATAGACATCATCTCTAGTTAGGTGGTTGGGGGATAAAGGTTGACCCACTTAGTGTGGGTAGCGATAAATTATTAACCAGGAGCATCACGTAGGACATGCCACGTGGTACTCCGGGAGTATTCAATAATTTTCCGTTTGGAACTTGTGAAAAAAAAGAAGAAGAATTTTTTTAAAAGAATTCCTTCTAATTTTCTCTCCACTTCAAAGTTCAATTTTCTCTCCAATGTCTTCTTGATTGTCCCTCTAATTTTCCTGTTCATTATTTTCCCTTCCTTTCTCCTTCCATCCCAAGCTGCAAACAGAGCCTTAGAACGAAACCAATATGAAGAAGATCTGCTCGTAATAGAAACCCTAATTCGAATCGAAATGGCGATCCAAAAGCTACCTGAAGACCTGCTCGTGGAGATCCTGTGTCGGCTTCCGGTGAAACTCCTTCTCCGATCCAAATCCGTCTGCAAATACTGGTACTTTCTCCTCCAAACCCCTGGCTTCATTTACCTCCACCACGATCGCGCTGCCTCTATCGCCGCCGCTGAAAACACCGACTGCCTCCTCGTCAAGCGGTTCCTTGACCGCGGCGAGGGCGGCGTCGTGCTGTCCTTTGTCCCCGACGAAACCCCGGTTGAAGACATAGACATATCTTCCACTGGTCTAGATATTAAACAACTGCAAATCTTGGGTCCTTGTAACGGCGTCGTTTGTCTCAC
>JAOTQK010076041.1:0-10116 GCA_025642025.1 Rhododendron ferrugineum | reverse complement strand
CCGAACATCCCATTCCCGCTGGGTATCTTACCCAGATCCTATATTCTCGGGATCTCATTCCTTAACGGAATATCCCTATTCTGGAACCTTCTAGGACGTTCCCTGTATATGAGACTGCTTTCCTCAGAACTCTCCTCCTGTTCGGTCCTCTTGCCGCCGAACAGATTAGCTGGTCTAGTGACTTCTCATGTCACCGATTCAATCTCCTGGACCAATAACATCCCGTGTTACTGATACAAGCCCCGTGCAGACTCCCTGGACCAATATCTTCTCATGTTATTGGCCCCTATCTCCGACCACCGTGTTGCACGGTGACTGTCCCCATTGTATCTATACCATGGTCCCACGTGCCACTTGTTCGGTCCTTAGTTGGACCTGTTCGGGAATACCTCCCTACAATCTCTCCCCAGCTTTACTCGTTATTTTCTCTTAATTATGATGAGCAAAGCTTCCCAGGAACCGAGCAAATTTGTTTTGCTTCCGCACCCCTTTCTCATAGAATTGGTACAATTTCCATCACTTCTCCGGCTCAAACGTCTCGTCGTTGGGCCGGCCAGGCTTTTCCAATCCTCTACCTTTACACGTGGTGCGTTCTGTATTGCCCACATTAAATGCGATCAGACATCCTTCGGGGAACATAACGCCCAAACGGCGCCTGGGGTGACGTTTCACATACGCCACCCCACTCATTAGGGTATATTTGGGTTTTTGTCCCATTTTAAACCCACTCTCTCTCTCTAGACTCCCTCTGCAGACGGAAAACTCTGTGCGTACCTGCCATTGAAGCTTTATCCACCATCTCGAGGTTTCTCCCGTTCTGCACTAGAGTCTTCGATCGCCACTTCGTAAGTTACCGCTCCCCATTTGCCCCTATTCTTCTCGCTGATTTAGGGTTTCTTTAACCGTACCTAGGGTTTTTTCGTACCCATTGTTTTCGTCTACACTACCTTTGTTCATAATGGGGAGATTTAGACGCCATTGCAACACCCCTCAGGCCATGGCCACTTTCAAGTCTCGTTACGAGATTCCTGACAATGTGGCCACTGCACTGGCTCATGAGGATGCTATCCTAGAGAGCCCTGACCACGACACCCTTCACATTCCTGTCGTTGCCGTTGTTGAAGGCGGTGTCAGGTTTCCCCTGGCACCACTACTTCGTCAAGTTCTAGCCTATTACAGGCTTTCTCCAATGCAAGTTTCCGCAAATTTCTTTAGGGTTGTTATGAGCGTACACGCCCTGAACCAAATGATAGGCACATCTTTAGGTCTACACGATATTCATCATCTGTACAGCATTTCTCGAACCAAGGACGCCCTGACCTACTATCTAAAGAGTAGGGATTCCAGGAAAAGATTGGTTCTTGAACTTCCTGACTCCGCTCGGGGAGATGACGATGACTTCCTCATTGCCACTGGAAACTTCAAGCCCAGAGACGAGGACGGCCAAGTGATAGGTTTTCATGCCCCTCACAGATTTGGGCAACCCCGTTAGTTCCTTTGTCCACGTAGAACTATTTACCGAGCAATTTTTTGTATTGCATCTTTAATTACTCATTTTCTGATTGTCAACTTCTCGCATTGCAGCCACAAACGTCAACCAGGGGCACGCCATCATTACTCCTCAAGTTCATATAGCGGACATCAACCAGGCTTTGAACTTCAACGGGTAGGGCACTTACTTGGCTGGCCGAGCAAGAGCTGCGCAGGTGCTTCTCAGTTATAAGGCATCGTACGGGAGTTTCATTGATCGGCGTGTCCGAGCAGCAGACAACCCGGTAATTGCTGGACCGTCCACCGCACAGCCCGACCAAGAAGAAGAAGAAAGGCGATCTCGAACCCCTCCACTCCCAGACGAGCCAATTATCTTGGCCGAAGAAGCCTCTATTTCCTCCTCTAGTGCGTACACTCTATCTCCTCCTCCTCAAGAAATGAATCAGCCAATTAACCTCAGCAGCCTCCTATCCATCCCCGGGACTGGCCGTAGAGGAGGCCGTGACGCTGGTCGTGGTCGTCCCCAGAGTCCACGGCCATCTCATGGCCATCGTGGAACTAGTCAAACGGACACCCATCCCGGTTTTTCTCCTGAGGAAATTAAGGCCAGCCATCGAGACAAACGGCAACGTTTGGAAGAGGTTGCAGGTGAAAAGCCCCCACCTCAAGCTTCTACAGTTCTGGCTCCTATCTGGGCCCCACAACTCGCTCATGGCAACAAACCCGTCACCGTTCGGGACAGCGCGGAGTCTGAAGGAACTGCCATGGCCCTTTCCTAGGCTTTCATGCTACCGATGGATATGCAAAAAGAGGTGGCCAGCTCCCTAAACAACCTCCTTGGGTCATTTATGGTCCACAGCGCCAAGGTAACCTGTCATTTAAGTTAAATACGCATTTTGCCTTCGTCAACCGTGTTACTTATTACCCTTTGTCTTGCCAGTCTATGCAAAAGATGGTTGCCATGGCACAAAAACTGGGCCAGTCTGAGCCCCAGCGTGCCAAGCTGGCAAGTGAGAACTCGAATCTGCTACGGTCAATTCCCAGACTCAAGAGGGAGAGGGACCAAGCCCGCAGGTCCGTGGATGAACTGAAGGTCAAGCTGGATGGAGCAGAGGACAGTCTGAACCAGACTCTCACGGAGCTAGAGTCAAGCAAGAATGAGGCAAAAACTGCGTACCAACAGGGCTACAACGAGGGGATCAATGTGGCCACAGAGAGCTATAAAAACCAAATGCCTGAGATCTAAGATCAAGTATGGGCTAATGGATGGAGAGCTTGCCTTAAAAAATCTGGTACAGCAGAATCTTCCCCCTTTTGGACAGAGATTGACCTCCCGAGCACCATGGCGGCCCAAGATGAGGAAGGGATCGTGGAGGAGGAAGATAACCTGGATGAGGAGCTTAACGCTGATGTCTCTGAGCAGCATGATGCAGACATCAATCAAAATGTTGAAGAGACCAATCCTGGCCAGAAGGGAGCCAGCGGTGGTCCAGCTGATGGAAGCATTGCTGTGGAAGGCACACCCGCACAGGTTTCCTCCTCCACCGTTCAAGATCTGACTGTGGATGAGTAAGTATGAACTTGTCCCCTTGGAACAATTCGACATTCTAAACAACGTGGTGGCCCTGCGTGGCTGTAAGGTTTTGCCCTGCGTGGCACAAGTACATTCCCAAATTTCATAACACAGGTATTTGGCCCTTCGAGGCACAATTTTGGTTTGCTCGGCCCTTTGTGGCCTTCTGAGTTTGGAAATGGCCCTTCGTGGTCAAATGTTCATGTCAAATTGCATAATTGCATGTTCTCATATGCGTTTGCAGTGTTTCGTACTGGAAATATTTTGTATCGTTGGATGTCTAGCTAGGTTTGCTCGTACTCAGCTGTTTTGTGCATGCTATCGTATGCAATTAAGTTTCTCATACTCGGTATTGTGCCCAAATGTATTCATATTTGGCACAAGTATGCATTTTGTCGTATGCATTCCAAGGTTCTCGTGCTTGGATTATACCCTAAGTTTGTTCATACTTAGATAGGTTTACACGTGCTCGTACGCTCCCCAAGTTTCCTCGTACTTGGAAATGATCCTAAGTGTATTCATACTTAGATTATACCTGTAAGTTTCTCGTACTTTAGACAAATTTGCATGTACTCGTATGCTACCCAAGTGTCTCGTACTCGGAAGACTTCCTAAGTTTATTCGTACTTGGAATCACGTCTAAGTGTATTTGTACTTAGACAAATATGCATGTATTCGTATGCCACCCAAGTCTCGCGTACTCGGAAAAAATTTCATAACTCGTATATCTGTCCACTCTCTGCTCCCCAATACGAATGGAGTGCAAAAAGATAGTGTCTGGCTTCGTATTCCATTACTCAAAAAAACAGAAAGTCCTACCAAAGTCATAGAATTTTATTAATAATTCAAAACTCAAGAGGGCGTTACGCATACCCCTTGCAACTAACAAGTCAAAAAGTAAGAAACAAGGGAATTTTATTCGTAATTCCCATACAATCACGATGTGCATCTTAAAACAAAATAAAAAATGAAATGAAGTCTTTTCAAACAAAAAACTTCCTTAAATTGTGGACGTTCCAAGGCCTTGGCACCGGGTTCCCGTCCAGGTCTGCCAAGCGATAAGCTCCAATGCCCACAATCTCAGTAACTCGATATGGGCCTTCCCAATTGGCCCCCAATTTGCCCTCGTTGGCCACCTTGGTGTTGCCGAGCACCTTGCGAAGCACAAGGTCTCCAACACCAAATCCTCGTGGGTGGACATGCTTAATATAGCTCTTCATCAGCTGCTCCTGATATGAGGCCAAATGTACCAGAGCCCTCTCTCTCCATTCCTCGGCAAGATTCAACTCGATCTCCAAGGCCCTGTCATTGCCTCCACTTTCAATCAAAGTGGTCCTGTTGGTCGGCAACCCTACCTCCAATGGAATAACTGCCTCTGTTCCATATGCTAAGGAGTAGGGGGTCTCTCCCGTAGACCTCCTCGGGGTTGTTCGGTGTGCCCATAAAACCAGGGGCAATGGCCAAATGTACCAGAGCCCTCTCTCTCTGTTCCTCGGCAAGATCCAACTCGATCTCCAAGGCCCTGTCATTGCCTCCACTTTCAATCAAAGTGGTCCTGTTGGTCGGCAACCCTACCTCCAATGGAATAACTGCCTCTGTTCCATATGCTAAGGAGTAAGGGGTCTCTCCCGTAGACCTCCTCGGGGTTGTTCGGTGTGCCCATAAAACCAGGGGCAATTCGTCAGGCCACTTCCCCTTTGCTTTGTCCAACCTCTTCTTGATCCCGTCAAGTATAGTCTTGTTGGACGCCTCTGCTTGCCTATTATTCTAAGGGTAGGCTGGTGTCGAATAATAGTTCCTTATTCCTTACTGGGCACAGAATTCTTTGAACTTTTTCTGAAATTGCGATCCGTTATCTGTTATCAACGAATATGGGACCCCAAACCGGGTGATGATGCTTTTCCACACGAACCTCTCTATCATGGGCTCAGTAATTTTTGCCAACGGTTCTGCCTCAATCCATTTGGTGAAATAGTCTGTTGCTACTAACAGAAACTTTTGGTTCCCAGTTGCTTTGTGGAGTGGACCCACGATGTCCATTCCCCATTGTGCAAATGGCCAAGGACTCGTCAGGGGCACCAGATCCTCGGCTGGTGTTCGGATCATAGGGGAGAATTTCTGACACTTCTCACAAATTTTTACATACACCTTTGCATGCTCTTGCATGTGCGGCCACCAGTATCCCTGGGTTATTGCTCGGTGGGCAATGGATCTACCCCCCGCATGGCTTCCACATGTTCCCTCATGGATCTCGTGGAGAAATTTCTGCACCATCTCGGGGTGCACACAAAGTAAATATGGACCAGTGAAGGATTTCCTATACAGCTTTCCTTCAGGTGACAGCCAGAATCTTGCAGACTTCATTTTTATCTTGTGAGCATCTTTCTTATCCGGGGGGAGTATCCCATCTCGTAGGAACTCTACTATTGGATCCATCCAACTTGGTCCTTGGTTCACGTCCAAGACCAACTCCATGCTCCTTCCAATACTTGGCTCAGCAAGATAATCCACTGCCACCTTTCTTTTAAACTCGATTGGCACAGCTGCGGCCAACCAAGCTAGCGAATCTGAATGGGCATTCTGCCCAAAACTTATCTGCTCGATATACACTTTCTCAAAAGTATCGAGCAAATCCCTGGCGGCTTCCACGTAGGCGGCCATCTTCTCATTCCAGGCCTCGTACTCACCGGACAGTTGGTTCACCACGAGTTGTGAATCACAGTACACTCGTATCCTTTTTACTTTCAGGGTCTTCGCACTTCTCAATCCTGCTAAGAGTGCCTCGTACTCTGCCACATTATTAGAAGCACTGAAACCCAACCGAAGAGACAGTTCCATCATTACTCCTTCGGGAGGGAAAAGCACAACCCCAATCCCTGATCCAGTATTGCATGCTGATCCGTCTACGAATAGCTTCCACTCCAAAGGATCCTGTTCGGTAGGTGTTTTACCCTCTCCGGTCGTTTGCTCCTTTGGCTGCTCCTTTCTCATAGGAGGTTGGGGAGCTACTGAAGGTGAAAACTCTGCTACAAAATATGCCAGCACTTGCCCCTTTATTGCAGTGCGCGGCTGGTAGTCGATGTCATACTGACTCAACTCGACCGACCAAGTCGAAATACGCCCTGAGAAGTCTGCCTTTCGTAGCAAAGATTTCAACGAAAATTTTGTGTAAACCACAATCTTGTGACTCTGGAAATAATGAGGCAGCTTTCTAGCCGCTGTCCTCAATGCTAGGACCAACTTTTCGAGGGGCAGATATCTCGTGTCTGCGTCTAGCAACGTCTTGCTCACATAGTAAACAGGGATTTGTTCGGACCCCTTGTCCCTTAGTAATACTGCACTGACAGCATGTTTAGAGACCGCTAGATACAAAGTTAAGGACTCACCTAGTTCAGGAGTGGACAAGAGCGGGGTCGAAGCCAAGTACTTCTTGAGGTCTTGGAACGCTTGCTCGCATCCTGCCCCCAACTCATATCCTTCTCTCTTCTTCAGCAACTGAAAGAAGGGCCTGCATTTATCACTGGACCGGCTGATAAATCTGTTAAGGGCTGCTGCCATCCCCGTCAGTCGTTGGACCTCCTTCGTGGTTTTCGGACTTTGTAGCCTCTGCAGAGCCGTTATTTGATCTGGATTCGCCTCTATTCCCCTTATGGTCACGAGGTGTCCCAAGCACTTTCCTGAACTCACTCTGAACGCGCACTTCGAGGCGTTGAGTTTCAGCTTATACTCTCTCAGTATCTCGAAGGCTTCCTTCAAATCACCTATATGGCTTTGTTTTTCTTTGCTTTTGATCACCATGTCATCTATGTATACCTCCATAGTTTTGCCGAGTAACTTCTTTAGCATAATCGTTCCTAATCTCTGATATGTTGCTCCGGCGTTCCTCAGACCGAAAGGCATAACGTTGTAACAATACAGCCCTCTCGGAGTGATAAACGAAGTCTTCTCTTGATCGGGCCTGTACATGGCAATTTGATGATACCCTCGATATGCATCAAGAAAACTCATCCGACCAAACCCAGTTGTTGCGTCCACCAGTTGATCTATCCTGGGGAGAGGGAAACTATGCTTTGGACACGCTTTGTTCAAATCCGTGAAGTCGACGCAAACCCGCCACTTTCCGTTCTTTTTTTTCACTACCACTATATTAGACAACCACTCTGGGTAGTAAACTTCTCGTATGGCCTTTGCTTCTAGTAAACGGTTAACCTCCTTGATGACAGCGTCCACATGCTGTACGGCTGATCGCCTCTTCTTCTGCATCACGGGCTTGTGTTGTGGGTCCACATTCAAGTGGTGGCAAATCACGTTTGTGTCCACACCAGGCATCTCTTCGGGTACCCACGCAAACACATCAATGTGCTCTTTGAGGAACCTTACCAACTCTTCCTCCTCTTCTTTGTTTAGATTTTTCCCAATCAGGAAATACCTTTCAGGATCAGTTTTGTTGATCTGAATCTTTTTCAGCCCTTCCACCACTTTCTCGGCAGGATTCCCTTCGACATCTTCGATGGTCGGCTGGTCTGGGACTTTGATGGCTTGGACCGAGTTTGCTCTGGGTCCCCCCTTGATTATTGAAATCAAGCACTGCTGGGCAACTTTCTAGTTTCCCTTGATCCTTTCAATGCCGTTGGATCCAAGAAACTTCACCATCTGATGGTAAGTGGAGGAAACTGCCCTCATTTTGTGCAACCATGTCCTTCCTATAATCGCGTTATAGGAAGACGGTACATCTACTACCAGGAAGTCGGTTCGCAGCACTACTGTTCGTGCTCGAACAGGCAGGGTCACTCTGCCCAAGGGCCAAACTGCTCCTGCACTAAATCCGATCAAAGGTGTTGTTGACTGCACCAGATCCGCCTGTGTCAATCCCAACTTTTTGAATGATTCATAATACAACACCTCCGTGCAGCTCCCTGAATCTACTAAGATCCTCTCCATGTCATATTCCTCAATTCGTAGGGTTATGACCAAGGCATCGTTATGTGGCACCTGGACTCCTCCCAGGTCCTCATCCGTGAAGACTATGCCCTCGTTGCATACTTCTTCTTCACGTCCTCGTTTCGTCCCCAACTAC
Source organism: Rhododendron ferrugineum (assembly GCA_025642025.1). NCBI lineage: Eukaryota > Viridiplantae > Streptophyta > Magnoliopsida > Ericales > Ericaceae > Rhododendron > Rhododendron ferrugineum. The sequence continues at coordinate 1,975 of JAOTQK010076041.1, read as the reverse complement.
ATCACATGTTGGTCGTGCCTCACTTGCCTCTGGAGCAGCCTCACCTCATTTCTCGTATAAGGTGTGGCCAACCCATGTATCATAAGGATTACGCCCCTTGGATTTTGCTCGTAATCCAATTCCATTGCTTTTTCGGCACCTTTGTGCTCCTCCTGAATAAACTCTTTCAAGTAACCACGTGAGACTAAGTCATCTAGGTGTTGTTTGAACATCTCGCAATCCTCCGTCATGTGACCCCAATCCTTGTGGTAACTGCAATGCTGACTCGTAGCTCTCTTTGCTTCCTTGTCCCCCTCCAGCCTTGGGGGCCACTTGAAATACGGGCGATTCTTTATTTGATAAAGAATCCTGTAAATGGGTTCCTTCCAAACCGTTGTTACTAAGAAGAAGGATTTAGGATCCGGAGCATGTTTCTCCTTGTACAGCTCTTTCTTTGCTTGCCCATATTCCTTCCTCTCCCTGTAAGTTTTGGGCTTGGGCTTTTCGACCCTCTTCGTGGGTCCCTTGGATTGCTCGGCAATCACCTTGCCGTCCTCCCGGAGTATGTCGTCCTCGTTCCTAGCATGCTGCTTTATTCGTTCCATCAGCTTGGCCAGCGTACCTACTGGGCTCATGTTCAGGGATTTACGTAGCTCCCCCCGAACAGGCAAACCAGTCTTGAACGTTGCTATTGCGTATTCCTCACTGTAACCTTCAATCTCGTTGAAAATCTCCCAGTACTTTTTTGCGTAGTCCCTGATTGGCTCATTCTCTCCTTGCTTCATAACGGAGAGGCTCTCAAAAGTCTTTGGTGCTTTTCTGCTCGTCAGGAATCGAGCAGTAAATTCCTTGGCCAGCTGCCTCCATTCTCGTATGGTGTTCGACCCTAACTTATGGAACCAGGACAAGGCTACTTTTCCCAAACTCGATGGGAACATCTTGCACATGATCGCATCGTCCTCGTCATGCATGAACATTGCCTGCTGGTAATGCTGTATATGTGCCACGGGATCAGTATTCGTTTCATAGAGGATGAACGCACCATGCTTCACCCTACTCGGCAACCTTGCCTCCTGTAATCTCCTTGCAAAAGGGGAGGACGCTATATTGCTGAGGGCCTTCCGTGCTGCTTCTCGTGCAGACATGGTCCCCTCTTCTCGTTCCTTCATTTTGTTGGGAAGATTCTTCTCCCAATCGGAATCAGGTCTCTCTTACCTATCCCTGTGATGTTTTCTGGTCCCTCTTTGCTCGGGGGAGGAACTTCGGCTTCTGCTCCTTCTCTTTCGTGAGGAAGCTCTCCTCCTTCTTAGGGTGGGGCTTCTGCTCCTGCTCCTCCTCCTCGTGAAGGAGCCTTCTTGTACTCCACTACGGCTAGCCTATCTCCCTTGGAATTCCTCTATGACAGTTTGGAGTCTTCCGGATGGTCTCGTATCCGTTGCAACTCTTGAATCTCGTACTCCCGTTTCTTGATCAGACAGGCGTACTCCTCAATCTCATGTCTCTTTCTGTCTAGGACATCTTCGTTGTTGTGTACACTTTTCGAGTGTGCAACCGACTCTCTGCCATGGTGGGACTTACTCATTCTCGTGGATTCCGTGGTTGTCCTTCCCTCTCTATTCTTGGAGTCGCCATCAACAGCTATGGGGCGGCCCTTGCTCGTGGTTTTCTTGGTATGCCCGCCATCGGGCTTCCTTGGTGGATCTGGTGGGGATTTATCTCCCTCCCCAACCAGCTGATTTTTTGGATCAAGTGGTGTATGTGGATCTTCTTCCATCGTGGTCGTTTTTCAAAGCGATCTCTTTCGTTTCCCACAGACGGCGCCAATTGTAAGTGCAGAAAACCAAAGAGGCTTTGATCAGCACAAGAACGCAATGGCTACTTATGTCCCCTCGCCAGAACCCTAATACGTCGCCTGAATATGAACCTGGAAAACAGAAATAGGGTGAGCGCACCTTTGCCTCTCGTGGCAAAGGCCCTCCGATGCCAAAGTTAGTAT
>JAOTQK010076028.1:0-10118 GCA_025642025.1 Rhododendron ferrugineum | reverse complement strand
GGAGGAGGTAGCGGAGCAACGGAGGAGGGAACCTAGCCAGAACCACGGTCAAGATCCCGATAAATCGAACCCCTACAAAGTTGACCATTCCACTCTTTTTTCTCTGGAAGGAGCAGTTTGTCAACAGTGGCATTTCTAAGTGAAAGGAAAGAACTGAGAGGTCTGAAAGATATTCCTTCAAGGCAAAGGGAATGGGAGATGGCAACCAAAAATCATTCCAAATGGAGATTTTGTCTCAATTACCAACTTGCCATCTGATGCCCTTAATAAGGGCATCTTTACCATATAAAATGTTTTTCCAAGTCCAAAAGCAAGAAGAAGGAGCTTTAGACTCAAGAAAAGGGGTAAAGTGACAGTACTTTGAGAGGAAAAAAAGAAGAGAAGAGACAAGTTGGCTGGTCAAGAATTCTCCAACTCTGTTTAGCTAGAAGAGCTTGATTGAAAAGTTGTAAATCCTTGACTCCCAGACCTTCATCAAATTTGGATAAGCAAAGAGAATCCCATTTTTTTCCATTTGTAGGATTTTTTACTGGAAGCCCCAGACCAAAGGAAATTTGAAAGGATGGAGGAGATTTTCTGACGTAGACAGGGAATTTAAGGTTGGACATATGAAAAACTAGCATTGAGGTGAGGATATATTTAAGCAAAGAAAGTCTCCCAGCTTTATTGAGGAGTAAAGAAACCCAACCCTGGCACTTATCATCAATTTTATTAATAATATCCTGAAAGATCTCTTTCCTTTTTGAGGTCAAGTCTAAGTTAACCCCAAGGTACTTCCCAAGGATGGGGAGAAAGGAATGTGGAGGGAAGAGGAGATGGAGGAGTAAAGGGAGGGAGGAGAATTAGGACTGATGAAAATGCTTGATTTCTGGAAATTTACCAGCTGACAGTAAGAATTCAAGATAGAGTGAATGGTAGAAATTCCAGAATCAGTCACTTTGAGGAAAAGGAAACTATCATCAGCAAATAAGAGGTGAGTGATTGAGGGACCCAATCTGGAGGCCCTGATGCCATCAATCAAACCTTGAGCTTTTGCTGAACCAATCATAGAAGAAAGAATTTCAACACAGAGGACAAACAGATAGGGAGAGAGGGGATCTCCTTGACGTAAGCCTTGAGAAGGGTGAAAGAAAGAGGTATATGAACCATTGACTAGAACAGAATAAGATACAGTGGTAACACATTGCATGATCAGGTGAACCCAATGAGATGGGAAACCATAAAGATGAAGAACATGCTCCAAAAAATCCCACCTTATTCTGTCAAAAGCTTTACTCATATCCAGTTTGATAGCAGCAAAATAGTCAGAGCCTTGTTTTTTATTGCTAACAAAATGAGTAAGCTCCTGAGCAATGGAGATGTTATTAGAGATTATTCTGCCAGGGAGAAATCCATTTTGAAAGGGAGAAACCAAAGAACCAATAACCAATTTAATTCTGTTAGCTAAGACCTTGGAAATGAGTTTATACAGAACATTACAGAGACTTATAGGTCTAAAATGATCAATAGAAGAAGGGTTATTGATTTTTGGGATAAGGGCAATAAAGGTCTTGTTGATTTCTCTAAGAATCCTTCCAAAATTAAGAAAAGATAGGACAGCAGAGGTGATCTTAACAGAAAACTCAGGCCAACATTTTTGATAGAAAATAGGAGGAATACCATCAGGGCCTGGGACCTTCAAAGGAGCCATTTGGAAGAGGGCTTGCTTAACCTCCCAAGCTTGAAAAGGGAGGTTTAAATGAGCAAGCTGGTCTTCAGAGAGGGTGGAGTATGGAACCAAAGATTGAAGAGTATTTAGAGGGAAATAGGAAGCAGAAGAATAAAAGGATTTAAAGTGTTGGTGGAATTCATTTCTAATGGAGATTTCGTCAGACAAAAGAGCCCCAGAGGAGGAGGTAATCTGCCAAATGTGACTTCTAGCTTTCCTGGCTTTTGTCATTGAGTGAATTTTTTTTGTGTTAGAGTCACCTAAAACCAGCCAGTGTTGCTTAGCTCTTTGTGCCCAAAAAATCTTTTCTTGCTCTAAGAGAGAATCCAGTTCAATCCTCAAGGACTTTTCAAGAGGAACATTGGAAGGGGAGAGGTTCTCTTGAACATTACAAAGCTGGGATTGAATCTTTTTTATTTTGAGAGGGATGGAGTCTATTCTTTCTTTGGCCCAAAGTTTCAGAACTATGATCATCATCTTATTAAAACTCACGATTCTAAAAAGGGGAGAACCAGGTATATGCATGTTCCAGGTGAAAGAAATAATTTGAAGAGCTGTTGGATTTTTGAGCCACCAAGCTTCAAACCTAGAAGGAAAAGGGAAAAAATTTGAAGGTGGAGAGGTGACAAAGCAAATTGGGGCATGATCATAGCGTGAGATACCTAAGTTGGTCATGAAAGCCTAGGGAACATGTCTAACTAGCTCATGTTACACCAACCCCTATCTAGCCTTTCAAAGGTGCATGCATCTCCTTCTCTATTGTTTGTCCAAGTGAACCACGGCCCTACATTTTTAACTTCAAGCAAGCCAATGGAGCTCAGAAAAGAGTGAAACGAAGGAGATCCAGGAGTAAGAAGGTTATTCTTACCCCATTTATCTCTAGGAGAGAGAACTTGATTAAAATCACCACAAAGAAAAAGAGGACCAGGGTAAGAAGAGATGAGGTCAGACAAAGAGGACCAAACATTGTCCCTAAACTCTAACAGAGGGTGGCCATAGATGAAGCCACAGAACCAGGAGATACCCAATTCGTCTATGATGGAAGTGAAAATGTAATCAGGGGAAGAAGCAAGACAAGATAAAGACAAGAAGCTTTTCCATCCTACCCAAAGGCCTCCATTGGACCCTAAAGAGTCAACACCAAAACAACATGAAAAACCAAGTTTGGCAAATAATTTATTAATAGAAACTACATCAGTTTTAGTTTCAAAAAGAAAGAGAATATCAGGAGCATGATCATAAACTAAGTGGAAAACTGATCTAATTGTAAGGGTCCGACCAAGCCCCCTACAGTTCCAGCAAAGCAGTTTCATGATCAGATAAAACAACTAGAGGAGCTAGGCTCCAATTCAAGATGTAAATTAAGAAGATGATGATTAGAACAAGTCACAAAAAAGTTTCAGATATCTATGTCCATCAGAAGAAGAGGATGAGGATCTCTTCTTTGAGAATGAAGACTGTTGTTTAAGGTATGAGAGTCAAAGTTCGCCAAACTATCATCTCCAAAGAAATCTGGAGCAGAGCATCGAAACACCTCAGAGACCTTAGGAGGGATGTTGATGGGAGTCAAATCAACTTGGCTTTCATTGATTAGAGGTGCATGGGTGAAGGCATGGGTTACAAAGGGAAGAGAGGGCTGAGTTGTAGTGGTTGGGGCTGCTTCTGCCACAGGGATGGTAGGGGTTAATGGTAAGAGTGGAGGGGGGTTTGAAGTGGTTGCATGTAGAGTAGAAGGCTGGCCACAGTTGAGTTGGTGATCTAAAAGGTTGGGTGTTGGTTGAGGAGGAGTGGTGGTGTGGTTAACATTGGTTGGTTGGGGAGGGGGGACTAAAGAGGGATATGGCCGACTGCCACCAAGAAGAAGAACCCTGCACTGGGGGTGGAACAGGTTCTCCCACAGGTTGGAGATTGGGGAGAAAGTGCAAATAAACCAGGCCATCTGTTATATTTCGAATTTCAAATTTGCAAATACACAATTCTCATAACTTATATGTTTACAGAAAGTGCTTGTCTTCTCTATTTCAAATGATAGTCCCCATGTACTCGAAAGTGCTTATCTTCTCTATTTCAAATAATTTTTTTCTCAATACATAATACTGAAGTTCTTGTCATGGCAAAAAACAAACAGAGTAATAGCAGTTAAAATAAACTAGGAAATTTACAAACAAGTCACACAACCACCACTACTTTTCGGGAATGCTTTTTATAAGACAGGTAAAATACTTAAATTCCAATCTAAAAAAACAACAACTAAAACAATAATAAGATAAATAACAATGAATAAGTTAAAAGTGCATCATCATGCAGTGCCTCAACATCCAGTGGGTTTGCGGTACATAAACATTACTACTCCTGTCCCAAAAAATTAGACCTTTCTAGGGATTTCAATTTTTTAAGGGGACATATGTCTCATGGATTTGATTTCCAGCATTGTTCTTTTCTCACTTTTGCAACTATTTTTAATCACTTTTGAGGGTTGGTTTTTGAACTTCAACATTTATTCCCGACTATTTTAAATGGACAAATTTTTTGAGACGAGAAAAAGTGGTGAAAGTATCTACTCCCTCCGTCTCATTTTTTGGGTCCACCTTTCCATTTTGGGACCATCCCAAAATATATGTCCACTTTCAAAAATCAAATCCAAAATATGTCATTTTCCAAAAATGTCCTTCACAAAGGGGTGTGAACAATTTTAAAATTTGAATGTAAGGGGCAATTTTGGCAATAAGCACCATTTGAAGTGACTTAAAGTGCATTAAATGTATGTTCCTTAAAAAGTAGGGATTCCAAAAAGAGTCTAAAATTATGCGACGGAGAGAGTAATATTATGGAATGTGTTAGGATCGTCACACACACACGCACAATTTACGAGTATAAGACAGTAAAGAAATCAACACAGAGATATACGTGGTTTCCCAAAATCGGGTATGTCCATGGGAGCGAGAGCGGTTGCTATTCTTATTATCACAGTTACGAAATATGGTTTACAACATAGAGTATTTATATCGAGTTTATTCTAACTCTAACCTGGTATTTGGTCTGTATCCCAAAAATACCCTTGTATGATACCGTAAAGACTGATAACAAAATTAATTCAAATAAAACTTGAATTTCGATCACCAATTTTTACTTTTGAGATTCCTCTCGTAGAGAAGAATTAATATTCCATAAAATTTGACGCGAAACACTAGCAAGTATGACAAAAATTAAATAAAGACAAAATAAACCAACTGGCTTATTAAGCCAAACTAGACTAAAGTCTTGTTATCAATCGCCATGATACTATGGAAGCTTCAAAAATAAATAGATAGGACAAAATAAAACCAATGTTAACCAACAATGATTAATTAGTTGGTACAAACAAAATAAAAGACTGATAACAAGATAAAAAAAACACTTCAAAAAAACAAACATATTTATTATGTTGCCTACATATTTACTGCAAAATACATGGAAAAAAAAAACAGAAATGCTATTAGCTAGCAAGGATCATTGCAAGGAAGACAACAAGGATCTACGTGGAAAGCGATATGGGTCCCACTCGTCCTCCTCTCAATTTCACAAACCCGTTTCTCTCTCTCTCTCTCGAAATTTCAAAAATTCAAATCAGGGTTAAATCCAATTTTTTTTGAAATTTCTCACAAACATAGGTTTGTACGAGATACGCAAAATAAAGGAGAGAGGAAAATGGTGGTGTAAAAAAATTAAGCATGGCGTGAGGAGAAACTTTCCCGCGATGCCAAGTTCAAAATCATCCAAATTCAAAGCAGCAAGTGCAATTTTAATTTCTCTCATTTTTACATTGAAATTCCTAGTCTACAAATCCTGTGAAATCATCGCAAAACTTCTTTGAGCTTCGAATACAACTTTGTTATAAAGTTTGCTATACAATTTCAAGCACTAGAGAAACTTTGGCTGTGTTCGTTTTGCATTTTTGGGTATTTTAGCTGGGAGACTTAAATAATCATCCTCAGACTCCAATGGACGTATGTTTTCATCTCGTTGATTTTTTGGGATTATGTTTGCATCCTCAAATTTAAATATTCCCAATACTACTCTTTTTCATTATTTATGTGATAAATTGATACAATATATAGGCAGTAAAATTTGGGATGATATCTTAAAATTATGGGTCCTATACGTTATTATAGGCATAGAATTTACTGATGAAATCCCGTAAATTGCTCTTACCTAAATACACCACAAACCCTTCCCAACAATGAACAACCCCCACCTAATCCAGCAACAAATTCATCTTCATCCCATTGATTTTGTCCTCTCTCTTGATTCTCTTCCACTACTCCTCGCCACAATATTCCAGCGGAAAAGTTTTCAGGATCACAATATCTTAAAATTTGTTCTCGGTGTCCACCTCCTCTCCGACGTCTTCAAGTCCAAACTCTCCCTCCTCCCTAGCCTTTCCGCCATCGGCCAGCCCTTCGTCATCGGCTACCGCTTCAGCTTCGTCGGCTTCGCCCACAATGGATGGTCTTGAAACCGGAGTGGTCGACAGATTTTGTCAGGGCGACGCATGCAACCCATCGGTGGCTTCGGGCTAGCGGTGAGAGGCAACGAGAACCAGAACGGGATTTCGAGAGGGTTCGACGATAGTGTAAGGTGTATGGAGGGGCGTCGGGGGTCGAAACAACCACTAGGTACCAGTTTTGAGGATTTCGAGGTCTGTCAAGTGTCGCCAATGGCCGAAAAATGTTCGTCGGTGGTCAACGAGGGCTGGGCTTGAGTTGCCGGTGATCGGTGAGAGCTGGGCTTGGGTCGCGATGTCTGTTTTGGTTCAATTATTCATGTTTTTTTATTTATTCATGTTTTGGTTCGATTCATGATTTGAGGGCTATTTTGGTTCGATTTCTTTAGGATTTCTCATCGATCTACTCCCATTCGATTTAACTGGGTTCTCGAGGAAATCCCTTTTCTAGAGTTTCCAATTTTCTTCTAAGACTCTTGTTTATTGCCATAATTTTTTGTGTGCTGAGAAAATATCCGAAGAAATTGAAGAGGAAATGAAAGAAAGTGGGATTTACGTTTATGGTTAGTTCTATAATCATTGGTTCATGGCTCAGATTTATTCATGTTTTGGTTCGATTCATGGTTTATTTTATTAATAAGATCATGGTTTATTTTATTTATGGTTTTCTGATCTGGGTTCCGAAATATGTCATGTTCAACAAATTTTTTATTGTTTTTTAATTAAATCATGATGTATTCCTAAAACAATGTTGTATTCCATTTGGTTCATTATTTCATGGTGTATGCATGAGATCATGGTGTATTCATGAAATCGTACATAGATTCAAGTTGAAATATAAAAGTAATTAATCATATTTCAAATTACCATGACCATGAAATCATGAATTATGATTGTTATGGTTCGATTCAATTAAAAATATAAAAGTAATAGGATAAAAAATATAAAAATATTCAATTCGTATTTAAATTTATTATGAATTTAACACGATCAAATCCCACCGAATAAGGAAAACAATTCAATCCAACCCGCCAAATTAGAAAAACAATTAAATGCAATCCCACTAAATTAGGAAAATAATACAACATAATATATGTATATCATAGTGAGAAGGGTAGCAAAGGTAATTCATCATGTGAGAGGATGAAAACACAATTTCGAAAAGTGGGCGGGATGAAAACTTACGTGACATGGTTGATGAGGATGAATATTTAAAAACTCCAAGTAATAATTGAAAAAATAGGGTAATGATTGGAAAGAGAAATAAGATAATAATTAGAAAACAAAACTAAAACAAAAATAAAATGTGAAAAGAACAAGGCGTTTACTTTTTGGATTGTTCTATTCCTGATTTGATTTTTGGGTAAACTATAGTTAACCCCCTCTAACTTTTTTTTTGGCACTCAACCCCCTCTAACTAACTAAAATTCAAACGGTCATAACTTCAAAAGATCATAACTTCTTCGTCCGAAATCGAAAACATACAAATTATATATCGATTTCGAGGTCTTGAAGTCAGCTTTCTAATGACACCAAAATCACATCACGATTCAAAGCACACAGAAAGTTATGATCAAAAGAGTAAGGGCTGGTAGCTGTCACGATTCAAACGGTCATAACCTTCTGTGTACTTTGAATCGTGATGTGATTTTGGTGTCATTAGAAAGCTGACTTCAAGACCTCGAAATCCATATATAATTTGCATATTTTCAATTTTGGACGAAGAAGTTATTACCGTTTGAAGTTATGACCGTTTGAATTTCAGTTAGTTAGAGGGGGTTGAGTGCTAAAAAAAAAGTTAAAGGGGGCAAAGTGCACGCGAGGCTTAGTTAGAGAGGGTTAACTATAGTTTACCCTTGATTTTTTGACTCTTGAAAGAGACTAGTTTTCCTTCATTTTTTGTTGACAATACTTGTACAGTAATTCTGTAAAGAACGAACGGTCATTATTATGTCAAATTTCGCAAGAAAAAAATTTACTACTCCTACCTTAGAAATGGAAATTAGTGACTAGTTTTGCGAAGGGAAAAAAGTACTTTTAGCACCTATAGGAAACTCTCCCTAAACAACTTCGACAATCACATTTTTAGGCTCGGAATACAGTAACCAATACCTAAAGCAAGCAGTACCATCCTCTACAAGATTATGTGTTCTTTTCTTAAATTTATCTTAAAATAAGTTGGTTTGTCAATATTTGAATTTTTTTCACATTTGTTAGTTTTGCGCCAAATGAGAGGAATTCGAAAAGTAAAAAAAATTTAATTTTACTTGTACTCAAATATTTTGGAAAATAACCACTTATTTCTCAAAATAAGTCAACTTTTTTCACTTTTTTTTGGCTAAAAAGTAGTTATTTCTTAAAATATTTGGTTAAAAGCTATGAGCACCGACACCTCCAGAGGTCGAGGTATCGCAGTGTCGGACACGGCGGGGACACGTATGAGACACGCCACGTGGCGTGTCCCATAATTTAATTTAAATTTTTTACGGGACACGGCGGGGACACTGATGGGGACAAGGCAGGGGTCAAATTGTAATTTTTAAAAAAACTTGGGGGCCAAACTGTAATTTTTGAAAAAATTAGGGGTCAAATTGTAATTTTTTTAAAAAAATTTGGGACCAAATTATAATTTTTTAAAAATTTCCGAGTGTTAAACTATAATTATTTATATATTTATATATATAAATAAATAAATATACACGTGGCGTGTCCCCCGCCGTGTCCTTGTCTCCATTTTTTTAAAATTTCCGTGTCCCGGTGTCGGTTTTGTTGTCCGTGTCGGTATTCGTGTCCGTGCATCATAGGTTAAAAATAATTTTAATTTTTTACTTTTCTCATTCTTTTGATCGAGACGAATCAATATTCACAAAAATTTGGCGCAAAACTACCAAACGCCAAAAAAATTCAAATAATGACAAACCAAATCATTTTAAGATAAATTTAAGATAAAAACAAGATTAGACATCTCGAGAGAGATGTCTCTCTAGACCTTTCGCCCCCTCTCTCTAAAACCCTTCATCTTCGGTACCCGCGGGGGGGGAGCCCCTCCTCCCCCTGGGCTCTTCTCCTCCATCTCTCTCTACCTCTCTACCACCCTATCTCTACCTCTTTGCCTTCTCCTTCTCCTTCTCCTCCCTTTCCACTTCATTTTAACCCTCTTTTTCTTTTATTTCACAAAACTGATCGGCGTGGCAACGAGTTGGCGGTAATGATGGTTTTCGGTGGTGGTGCTGGTCGTTTGCTGGAGCTTGTGGCTGTTTACGGGTGGGTTTCTCCAGATTCGTCTTTTGCGTGTTGATTTCGGCCGGCGGATCATCGTTGGGGTTTCTCGGTCGCCGGAGAGCGGTTTTGGTAAGATTCGTTTAGTCTGGTAAGGATCCATTTCCCTCGTTTTCTCTAGCTTAGATCTTTTTTTTTTCGACCTATTTCCCGTGCTGTTTGCGCTTGTTTCTCTCGTTTGTTAGCCGGCTTGTCGTTCTTGATTGGAGGTACTGCTAGGTCTTCTGATTTCGCTTAACGACATGGGTTCTCTCGGGTTCGGTGGAGCGATCGGCGTTGGCTCCCGCCATGGCTGTCGTTGGGTAGCTCGGTTTTCGCCTAATGGCTTGGTGTAGCTTCCGCGACAGATTGGACTTGCTCTGAGTTCGGGCTTCTCTGCCGTGGGTGGCCTGTGGAGGCGTGATGGTTGTCGGTGGTGTTTTCCGGCGGTGGTGGTGACTCTATCTGAGGCGAGCGGCAGCGGCTTCTAGGGTAAGGTTTTGGGTTTCTTTTGGATTGGGCTTTATTTGCTGTATCTGGACTTTTGGCCTTTTGGATTTTGTGCTTATTGTTTATTTGGGCGTTTTTGGCCCTTAAAACTGAATCAATTAAGTAATAAGTGATTCAGTAGGTTTGATAACCACATTTTACATTACTTAACAAATTAAG
>JAOTQK010075941.1:0-10127 GCA_025642025.1 Rhododendron ferrugineum | reverse complement strand
GCATAACAAGACTAATAGTGAAGACATATATAATCTCATTGGATATAAAACGTCATTACACTTTGTGGGACTTCATATTTGATGGAATATTAATCGAAACATGTGGTCCCTTTGAATATGTAGAGTCCAATTTGAGGCTCATATCGCATCAAAGAATGCATAATTGAACTTTTTATTGGCGGGTGACATCACAAAAGAATGACATTACCATTCATTTTTTTTGAGACGGTGTTTTAATGTTTTTGTTTTTTTTTTTAAATCTAGCTGTGACTGATAACCACTTTTCTCTTTTCTTTTCTTTTTATTCAAGCGTTTGTGGATTCGATTCAGAATGATTCAATAAAGTCAATCATGAATGTAAAGCCTACAAGAACTAAGGCTCAATTTGTTTCAAAGTAAAATATTTTCCGATGTAAAAGTTTTCCTTGTAAAATGATTTTGCAAGAAACAAAAGTTTTGTTTCTATTTTCCGGTGTTTAGTTGATAGTTGTAAAATGATATATGCATGTATGTATATACATGTATGTACGTAGTATTACACACATAATTTTGTCGTCTTTGATGATAAAGCACATGGTTAGGTCATAGGTGAATAAAATTGAAAATGTGGGGGAGTTCAGTAAAGTAAGGTAATTATTTGTCAAGCAACAAATCCAAATTCGGAAAATGACTTACCACTTTTTCTGCCATATGAAGTACTAAAATGTTTTATCTGGTAAAATATTTTCCAGTTTTTACCAAGAAAATAGCTCCACCAATTAGACTTGGCCCCTTAACCACAGGAGATATATTGTACTTAGTGCATGTTGTGAATCCCTTATTCAAGACAAACCAAAAAAGTTCTTAAAAAATGGCTCTTTATAGAGGCCAAATAGGACCTAAACATCTATCAGGGATAACAACAAAGGCGTGAGTGTTGGAACTTGTTGGCACTTAATACCAAAAAACAAAAATGCATACTTGCAATGGTAGGTGACAAAAAAGAAACAAGAAAGTTGCAAAGCAGGGTAAAGCATCTATGCAAAAGGCAGGCAAAGTTTGGAAGGCACTGCAAAAAAAAGCTAAATTTTTCGTCTTCCCATCATTCGCGTTCCCAGTGATACCACGTGGCCATACAAACTAGTGACAAATCTCAGGGGCACATAAAGAAAGGACCGGATTCTCTCCGGTCATCGTCCCAGACAGTCCAACAATTTTGTCACCGCCCAAAGGATACTTACCCGTAAACTATTTGATATTTGAGCCCATAAATGTGAGGGAGCTCCGGCAACTATCCGAGACAGTTATACATCTACTCAATCATATTTGGTGACACTACACCAAAAAATATTACTATTACACTCGGTCTTAATCACTTATTCTACCCAACTTGAGAGCGACAAAGTAAAAGGGTAAGAATTAGAGAAGTCAGAAGAAATGTCTTCTTATTTTCTAATACAACGAACTTACTTCAATGTTTTCTTTGCCATTAATTGAATCCCAAATATAATGCAAAACATTTATGTCCATTTAAGTACCTTGCTTTGCTATTAACCTTCCCTGCTGTTAACATACATACAACTTAAATAAGTTCAAAACTAAATGGGGAACTAGGATACCCCACCAAGGGAATGTATAAATTCCTCTACTGCAGAAGAATAGTCCTCTTCTCTCTCCATGGAGTCACATTGGGTAATATTGTGTTACAATGCTGTTTCCTTTTCTCAGTTAGATTTGGTTAGTTCTATGCTGAAGATCCTCCTTCCTATCTTCCTTCCTTCCTTTTCTTGACTTAGTTTGCCTGCAAAATCCACAATAAAATTACTTCATTGTCCTGAGAATTGTATAACTACACTTTGGATGTCATTTTCCTCTATTCTCCAAATCGTTCTCACTGTTGAAGAGGTGTATGGAATAGCAAATTATGGTTTCATGCCTATCTTCAAATTTGACATAAAGTTCTTATCTTGTTATCCTTTCTAGATAACCAAGCAATCCGAAAAACTACTACCAAATTTTAGTAACGATAGAATAAATAGGAACCCAAAAATTGCACACAGCAAAAGCAACATTGAAATGATATTGAAGTACGACGACATGTTTATACTTCAGAAATGTTGTTGTATGGCTGAAAACGAATAAATTTATGAAGTCCTCAAATCATGACCGGCTCAGAAATGTCAATCATTGAACTATCCAAAGGTCCAAACTTTGGAAGTTAGCTATCAGCCATTGCAATTAGAACTTGATGGAAATTTTTTATTCCAAATCATGAAGGATGGTTTCATTCATCAAAACTATAAGGCTCCACCACAACGAAGATTTGGACAATAGGATGGAAACAGGGGATGACCAAGGGGAAAGATATTAAGACACTAAAGCTGCATCAGCCATCAAAACATTAGAAGAATTTACATGAAATTGTGCCAATAATTTATTATTTCCCCATTTGACCATTTCAGTATGCATAAAAACTGCAAAAACAACAGATGAAAGTAGTCAGTTTGATGACACTAAAAAACTGTACAGGAACATTTCTCGGAGAAGATCAATCATCGAAGGTAGCCTTGAATCTCTTGATCTAAGCCTAATGCAGAAAAAAGATGACTCATTTTTTGGAAAAAGGATGCATATTTAAGATCTTTCATGTTTTGCCACGAGGAAAACCAAAGCGACAAAAAGGATGCACAAGTAATCAGCATGTGAGAATTTGAAACATGAATACACTGAACCAGTAAGGGAGAGTGAGAAACTTACCTTCTGATATTCAACACAGTCAAGGCATGTAAGAGCCCTTCAAAATGGAAAGCATGCTGCATCTAAAACCCCAGCTTTTCATTCCGGAACTAACTTTGATGATTTCTCATGATTAACCATGCAATCAAATCAGGATTAAAAATATGTGGCTGGACGTGAATCTGGGGAAAAAATGGCCCAACATTATTAGAACGTGCAGCACTCATGTCAATGTAGGCTGGGGGAATTTCCGGGAAAATAAACGCTATAGGCAGTAGTTCTCTTCCAATTACTATTGCCTCTTCAAATTTTGTCTCTTGCTAGAGCAGATTACAACTAGTTACTAGTTTGACCAGTTGTGTTTATACTATAAAAAGCAAAGTCAACCTGGCAATAAAAGCAAACCCAACCACAGCATAAAAAATTATATCACCACCAGGTAAAGACCAGAAGAGAAATAAGAAACCATACCTCAATTTCAAGATGTACATTAATCGTCCAAGGACTGTACTTGTTTCTTGTTGATCCAAATAATGGGTATATGAGCAATCTTCAGCCAATCCTCACCACTCTCTTTCTTGCACCGGCTCTCCAAATTTGGACATCCCTCAATTCGCAGCTCTCTCAAATTCTTTTGACCACCCAGCCCATCCGGCATAGACCTCAGATTATTACAACTCCAAATCTTAAAGTATGATAGCGACTGGAGGCTTCCGAGCCAGTTTGGTAGAGAAAATAATCCTTCACAAAGCCATATCTCCAGACGCTGATTCGCAAAGTGCTATACATTTGACTAAAAATTTGATGTATCATGAGAGGACCAAACATATCAATGTCAGGTATCACTTCGTTCGGGATATCATCTCACAGAAGCAAGTTGAGGTGAAGTATGTTAACTAAACCGGTTCCGGTTGCCAAGTTCAAGCATTGCTTGGGCTTGCTTAGTATTTGCAGTTGATCGCCCCTCAGGGGCATTTGGCGAGTGAGAGGTTAGAAGGGGAGAGCTATATTTGGTGATTTGCAGCCTATTATAAAGGGCTTTTGGGGGACTTCTAGGAATTATCTTTTGGGCTCTCATATTGTGGCCTTTCTAGAGTTACGGATTATAACCGGCTCTTTGTATCTCTTTTTCACGTTGGTTAGTGAATCATCTCTCTCCTCGCCCGTGGACGTACCCATCTTGGGGAACCACGTATATCTTGTATCTTTGTGATTTCTTGTTTACTTTTCAATTTCTCGTTCTTAGCTTGCATTCATAGCGTTCGTTACAACAAACCATTGTTGGGAGTTCGTTCGATGCATCGACCCGCCCCTGCGTGCTCAAGGCACAATTTGTATGGGAGTAATAGCAAAGAGTCTACCACATTTCTTGGGCTCAATATATATTGAATGACCTATATCCACTTAAGGGTAAGCCTTGTAAATTGTGAGTCATCCAATTGATATTAAGGTCTAACTCTTTTTCTGTTTATCCGATGTGGGACTCAACGTTCACACATGTTCTAACAAAAATTCTGGTAGAATCAGTTGGGTGATGACCTGTCAATTATAGCTGTAGTCAAATGGGGATGGAAATATCCATCCCCTTTTCCATCTCTGCCATTTTACATCTCCGAAATTGCTATTTTACATCTCCATTGGAGCAAAAAAAATTTACATCTAGGTTGTATTATAACTATAGCACCTGGTTTACATCCCTATTGGGGATGCTCTCATAACGCGAGGGATTTCAGGACGGTAGATGTGGAGAGGAATTACCGGAATTTTGATTAGAAAGAAAATGAACATGGAAAGTAAAGAAAAATGAAAAATGAACATGGAAAGTTAAAATGAGAGAAAATAAAGGGTAATTACTTTTGAACTCCAAATTCTTATAGATTTTTTTAAAATTCTTTTAGTGCCTAAATTACACAGTGAAACAAAATTTGGAATGCATTAATAAAAAAGTTGAGTGCAAAAATTATTTTTTGCATTTTTACTAAAAAAATTTGTAAAAATCTAGCAATAAAATACTCATAGTTACTAACTTGCCATTGATATAAATGAATGAAAAGAACCCCATAACTGGTAAGGAAAAGGAAGAAGGACTTCGTTCTCTCAAATCATTTTGATGTTTAAAATTAAGAGTTTCTCCATGGATTAGACAACATTCTTAAGCGTTTTTGTGGGTATTTAACTGGTCTTTGACGATCAAAAATGTTAATTGCTAGAGTTCAATCGATATCATCATTCATGTTGTGTGCGTTAGGGCTGAGGAGGTCAAGGTTGTGAGGATTGTTCGTATCATCGTATGAGAGAGGAGAGGAGTACATCTGCCATGGCTCTGTTTTTTTTCTCAATGAGATGAGATGAAATGCTGAGGTTTTCAAGATGCAAGAAAGGAAAATTGGGAGTGAGAAAAGGAGGGAGAGAGGGAGGGATATGGTTTGGGTGGGTATGGTGGTTTCTTTCCACAGAGGGGGCTCCACACGTTGTTGACTTGAGAAGACCAGACTCCAGAAATTGGAAGATCGAACGTGGGTTGCTCAGAAATTGGAAGTATCGGACCGCTTTTCTATCATCTTTCTTAAAATCGATTTTTCAGTACCGAGCGGGTATGTCTCACATGGTAATCGCTCAGCGCATTCGAACTGTCCGATACATTTTTGGATGGCTCGGATTAAAACCATCTCTCTCCTCTCATCCTAACACTTTCTTTTCTTCTCTCTCCAAATTTGAGGCGCTCAAAAATGAAATGGACGGCTCGGATGCGCAAGCAGACACCACGTGGTACCTGTTCGGCACTGAATTTTTTTTCCCTAAAACCAATTGGTGTTAGCGAAGGTTTCAATTAAGTCTTTTATGGCTTTCGACATCGCACAAGCAAATCTATTTTTAGAGTGGTCGCAGCCTCGAAGGGAGTGACATTGTGTAACCAAATTCATGGAGGCACTCCGAACTCAACAATCTCTCTCTCATGATGACACTTCCGTGACTCGAATCCATGACTTCTTATTATCCTTCCAGAATTCCATCGGAAGCAACTCAACGATAGAGATACTTGAACTTCAATTCCGATGTATATTGCACGTCAAAAAAACCTTCTTTTCGTTTCTTCAATATATATATATGAGCAAGTACCATTGCTGCCTCTTTTTCTCTCTATTTTACTTCCAAAAAGAAAGACTTTGTAGTGCTGCGCCTTTTTTTTTTTGGTTGCCCTAGCAGACTAGTAAATGTGTATACTGTATATATATAACACGCACACACCGATCAACTGGAAGATTGAATGGTCGATTCATCGGTTTTCCGCCGCACTAGATTGACCGACGGATCAATCGGTGATCCATCAGTTTACTAGTTTCATTTTGCTTTCGCCAAAACACACGCTCAATTACAATTTAAAAGATTTCTTCCACTCTAATTTTATACAGACTCGCTCGCTTAGAAAAATAAAAAGAAATTACAACTTGATAAATTAAGAATGGGATACAAAGAAAAATGTGTTTTGTCAATAGAATTGCCAACTACAAATTAGTGCCGCTTTTTGGAGGTAACAATCTCCCCCTTTAGCACTTCCATGACAAAACACACTACAAGAATAAAGTTGTATCCATAATTTTTAATCCGCCGCAACCACAACTCAGGAAAGCAAAAATAGTTAGAACCACAATTCTTGTCGGACCGCTTTTCCACCATCTCTCCTAAAATCAATTGGTGTTAGCGAAGGTTTCAATTAAATCTTTTATGGCTTTCGACATTGCACTCGCAAATCTATTTTTAGAGCGGTCGCATAGAGTGACATTAGTAACCAAATCCATAGAGGCACTTAGGATCCAACAGGAAGGTTACTTCTCTCTCTCTCGTAGCGAATGTCCATTCCACGGTTTCCATTCGTTATCACGCGGGAGATTTCAAAACGGTAAATGTCCTCCATTACTGGACTTTTTGGTTAGAGAAAAAAATTGGACATGGAGGCTTCGTTTGTTTGGGCATAAAATATTTTTCAATAAAATTTTTTTATCTATTTTTCGGTATTTGGTTGTGTAAAAAATGAGAAATTTTTTTTACATGTAAAATATTTTTCATTAATTAGATGAAAATAACTTACCCTTAAATCTTCCATAAGTTATTTTCCGAAATGAACCCTGCTGCCCTCTATTGCAATTCTCACTGCTCAGTTCTTCGATCGTGAGTCCTGACCCACATTCGATTCCAATATACTCGGATCTCTCCATCATTTAAGCCCCCCTCTCTCTACACTATTTTGTCAATTTCTGAAAATATTTTCAAATGTCAACCAAATACCAGAAAATAAAAGTTTGAAGTTTGTTTTCAAAAAAACAATTTACATCGAAACAAACGGAGCCAAGAGAGTAAGAAAAATGAACATAGGGAGTGCGGATAAAAAAAAAAGCATAGAGACTAAAAATGAGAGTAAATAAAGGTTAATTATCTTTGAAATCCAATTTTTTATAGATTTATTTTAAACTTTTTCTTAGTGCCTAAATTACACATAGTGAAACAAAATTTGGAATCCATTAATAAAAAAGTAGAGTGCAAAAATTATTTTTTGCATTTAATTAAAAAAATTGTAAAAATCTAGCAACAAAATACTCATAGTTACTAACTTGCCATTGATATCATCATTTATGTTGTGTCGGCCATTATGTCATTGCCATAATGTATTTCGATTTTGTTTGTCAATCTATTTTTAAAAAGATATTCATCTATTGTGATCATGATGATAAGTCTCTTGTGATCATGTGTTGGTTGATACTCCCTCCGTCCCTTTTTAAATGTCCCGTTTTGTAACTCCAATTTATTAAGAAAATATCATCATTCATTTTTCACATCAATTTTTACCTCCACTTTTCCTATTTATCCTCTATGGCGACATCATCATTACACTGTTACTCACTAACTTTGTAAAATTTTATCTACTTTTAAGGGTAAAATGGAGAATGTACCAACTTTTACCCACTAACTTTACAAAATTGATACTTATTAAGGGACAGACCAAAATGGAATACTGGAATTTAAAAAGGGGACGGAGGGAGTATATACAAATCAACATGATTTTTATTTGGTTGATGTCCTGATGAATTATAAAAAATGAACATTTCCAAGCACCATTGTGAGCCAGGAAAGAGTCCAAAAGGGCTGCAAAACTAGACAGCTTGGTATATGGATGACAATTTTTATTTTTCCTGTTAGTATTGTAAAGGGCGTCTCAATCATTTTTGGGCATAAATAACCATGAACTTTGTTTCTCAGGCCACGACACTGGTGTTTAGGGGTTCAAGCAAACCCCCCGTACTAAAAAAAATGCATTAAAAGCAAACCCCTGTATTCTCCAGGACAATCTCAATAAGAATCGGGAATTAGTAACCAATAATATTCTCATCCCCACCGCAAAAATGTACCAATAATATTAATTAGTGGGGTCGGCCGACCCATGGAAGGAAAGAAAATAGTATTAGTAATTATTATTATACTAACTAAATTTATTTGTTAGCAAATGACCCTATCAAACAATAGTATTGACACCACAATGACTCTGTTCTCTTGTTAAGGTTTGGTGCTGAAAAATTATTTTCGAGAAATTTTAGTCAAGTGAAGTTAATTGCTAGCTCCCCGCAAAAAATCGTGTAATTTTAGCAAAAACTGGCAGGATTTGTTGTAGCGGGTAAAAAATTTGGGGCAAAAGGAGTATAGGAAATTGATAAACACTTGGATTTGGTAGAATTGCAATTTTGTTATTACGAGACAAAAGATGAAATTAATATTAAACTTGTAAATGACCCCATAATCACAACTTCCTGGAGTCGATACTATTGAACAGGTGAGCTCTCTTTAATGGATGAGAACTAGTTTTACTCAGTTCATATCAACTCCCTTGATAAGAGAGAGTTCTCTCTCTCATAATTTCTTCTAATTCCTCACCAAATCACACAAAGGACTGTTAAGCCTTTAAAGGGATGGTTGGGGTGACAAGAAGCAGAATAGTAAAACAGAAAACTTCATTTCCACTTTCTTAAATAAAAAGGGGGTATTCATATCATTAACCACAGAGTCTAGAATAACCATGAAATCTGAATGTAGAATCCATCAACTCTGTAGCTCTATATGGTACAATTATAGTGGCCTTGTCCCGCTCTCACTTGCGCAAACATACATAACACAGGACTCCCTTTAGTCGACAATTTATTTGAGTACATCAACACCTCTTAAAACAAATAATCCAAAAGAAAGAAAGAAGAAAAACTCTACAACAAGATCCTAGACTCACATTATTGAACATGCATTGTCGTATTCAGTCCGCAAATCAAATTTCCAGCTCAAGCCTACAGCCTACCTTAGTTCTTGTGCTGAAGTCTCCCACTTTCAGCACCAACATATGGATCTATCGTGACGTTTATCACAGCTGGCTTCCGAGCTGCAAAAGATTTAGTAAGAGCAGATTTGAGTTTATCGGGTGTCCCGACAAGATAACCATTGCCCCAAAAGCTTCAATTAGGAGATGAAAAGCTGCACCAGGAACAAATGAAGTAGGTGCTGGGTCATCCTTAAAAGGACCAGTAATTTCTTCAGGGCTTCTCCTATCGCCGCCATATACACCACCGTTGTTGAAAACTATCACCACCACGGGTAACTGATATCGAACCAATGTCTGCAGAAGTTCAAAAAACACAAAATGAATATTAAAGATGGTTCCATCTACGAAATTAATATCCTCGTTACAAAATTCAAAGATCAAGGCTGGAAAGCTATAAAGTACAGTAGTTTCTCATAGAGACTACATGCATATACAGAACATCTGGATCTCATCATTGTTATTTGAAGTAGATGGTGAATTTCTAACATACCTATTCTTTCCCTTTGATTAGACTTCAATAATCGAGATAGAATTGAATGCCTACCCGTACCCATTCATTAATATGTATGCTATACACCATTCTACTGTAGTGAGTCTGTCATATGGAACAGGGGTTACGGTAAGATGATAAACACTACTGTCAGGAATGAGATGCATAGTACGAACATATTCAGGGATGCCCCCGCTTAAATTGATAAACACTACTGTCAGGAATGGTTACAAACTTCAGGTTCATGCTCATGTCACTAACCACCTAAGATAACTTAAATTGAAACAGGCCCCCGCTTCATACCGAGCCAAGAACAAAATGGTAATCCTAAGAGTGCACTTAAATGAGATATTAACACTACCCATTGTGACATCTCAGTTCTCACTTTTTCAGTAAAGGGAAAATATAATATTTTTGACCAAAATAATTAAATCCTTCAGTTTTCCTTTTTCAAACTTCGAATAAAAATAGCTCGAATAAATTATATTTTTTTTATGTGTACGTGTATGTGTTGTATCATTGGGCCGCTTAGATTGGGTCGGACTTATTTTTAGAACTCAGATT
>JAOTQK010075904.1:0-10128 GCA_025642025.1 Rhododendron ferrugineum | reverse complement strand
TCACGAGGCGATAATCGCCCCACGGCCAAGCCTAATCGACTACTCACACATATTGAAACGACTAGAAAGCATTGCAAATTGGAAAACATTTTTAACCGATAGAATCAAAAACAAACTTGATTTATATAAGGATCTCGTCTGCGACTACAACAATAACAAACGAGAAAAGATCGTATGACAAGTACTTACTTGAATTCTTGAGAGAAAAGACTAGGAAAGCTTAAAACCATTAATGGAGTGAAAGACTAGAAAGTAATGAACTAGGTACAAAGAGAGAGAGAGAGAGGGTAGTCGTTCTTATACAAAGTGACACTCTCTCTCATCAAAAATATCCAAAACTCAGCCAAAAATGGAAACTTGCCACTTCTGGAAAGTTAAAATCTATCAAAAAGTATGTCGGTAAGCCTCCCATATCGATACTCCGTAGCCGTATCGATACCGAGCTGTCTTGCTCTGAAACCCAGGATTCCTTGTAGACAAACTGTATCGATACGCTGGGCTCCGTATCGATACGCTGAGAGCTTGATTTTCCCTACTCTCTATTTTGAAATTGTATCGATACAAGAAGATCCGTATCGATACAAGTAAGTGTTTCTGGCGTTAAGACGGCCAACAAGGTACAAAAGACCGTATCCAAGATCAAAAGAGAGGATACGGCTATCACGACGTATGCAAACGCATGCTACAAACCACATCCCACAAAAAGGTGCTCGGAGCTAGGCAATGGGGAGCGAAAATACCATGCCTTATATGTGGAGAGCACCATGAAATAGAATTCACAAACACAAAGCTATAAGCTAAAGTATCGAAAGAAAACAAGCCATGAACTAAAATGTGCACAATGTCAACAAATGAATCAAAATGGAATAAACGCGCACTGTAGATCAACTAAGGACTTCATTAAGCTTAAATTGACCTTGGTTAACAAGAACGGTTAGCAAAATGGGTGGCGACCTTATGCTGGCTTGGTTTATCTACCCTTGGTCGCCACCGACACTAAACTACCAAGTCAACGGCCACATGCCGGCCATAACAAAAACTTCTTAAACTACTAGTTACAAGTTCAACTAATAAAAGTAAAAACAAGATAGGATAGGTGGGCTGCCCACCACAAAGCACCCCGACCAAGTATAGGGCTTTGCAACTACTCCACCAACTACTCCTCAGAGCCCGACTCTGGCTCCTCGCCGGCAAAGTCATCACTGTCCTCGGCTTCCTCATCGGGTGGTGGCACATAAGGCTCATTGGTAGACCCCTCTTGCCTCCTCAACACATAATCCAACTTGTGGTCGATCCTCCCCTACCTCCTAGCATTCTCCCTAATTTTCCGTTTGAGCTTTCGATGGCTATTCATGGTTGCCACTCCTTGGCAGAAAAGCAACTTTTGCCACACCGACTGCTTAGCTCGCTTGGGCGGCATTGTAGTAAGATAGCTACCACTAGGAACATCCTCCGCTGCCATTGCTCCTCGAGATTGGGAGTTTCTCTTGGTCAAAATGCTACTATTAAGAGTTCCCGGCTCAAGTTTCCCCCATGCCTCATAATCATCTATCTGCAAACCCTTCTCCATACAAATTTTGGTGATCATGCACAGATATGGCATTCTTGTATAGGCCGGGATGTTTACCTTGAACTCAACCATTTGTCGGAAGATTTATTTTGCCCAATCAATCACATTCCCTGGCTCCATGAAAGCATACAACATCTCTCCCTCACTCTTTGCTGGCTTGTTCTCGGTACCCCTCATATTCAAATTGAAATGGACCAATTGATTTATCAGACGGTACTCCTCCTTAAACTTTCCCGGAACATGAGGACGTTTAGCATCCGCCGGGTTAGTATACAAGGCTTGGCTTATTTCATCCCTCGTAGCAAAATTTGCCCTTGGGAAATTCACAAATGCCACAGGGGGTCGTTCATAACTTAAAGCCCTAGCAATAACATCGGGGTCTACCACAACATTGACTCGACCAATCTTCAAAGTAATTCGGGCACCCTTTTCGTTTATCTTTCCCAAATCGGGAACTTTCATATTCTTATAAAAATCAGCCACCATCCCCCTAATATAACCCGGATTCTCCCTAAAGAAGTAAGACAAACCTTGAGCGGCAATGCACTGGACGCAAATGTGATTCGTCCCAATGCTTTGCACGTCGACATGGCGCTCATTCTTGACCCCCCTTTTCACAAAACTCCTCTCCCATTTAGCTTGTGCGTCAGCCTGGACCTCTTCCGAAGTCCGCTTCCGCCTTGAAACGGGTTGAGCCACTTGCTCCGGGTTTGCCATCATTTCCTCTTCTTCCTCCATTTCCCGAACAACCTCATCCTCCTCCTTAATTTTCGGTTGGCGAGAGGAGGAAGCCACACTGGAAACCGGGACCCTTGGGGGTTTCTTAGCCGCACGCTTGAGTCTCCGCATTTTCAAAACTTTCTGAAAATTTCGGATTTTGGAAGGGTAAGGTTAAGGTTTCGGAGTTTTGGATAGTGGGGGTGAATTTGATGCTAGGAAATGGTTTGAGATGGATTATATGGTGAAAATATGAAGGTTTTGTGGGTTTTTTATGGTGGGTGAAAAAAAAATGAAGAGAGAGAAAAGGAATACAAAATACCTTGATTTTTGATGAACAAGTGTGAAAACCTTCGAATCCTTACTTGAAACTTGGAGATGAGGCGATTTGGGGTTGTTTTGGTGAAGGAATTGTGAGATTTGATGGTGGGTTGGAGGTTTTGGGGTTAGGGTTTGAGAGAAGGCCGACGGCTATGGAGGTTTAGAAAGATGGAGTGAGTTTGGAAGTGAAATGGTCGTGCCCCAATCGGAATTTAAAAACCCAGATTTCCAACCCGTATCGATACGTTGTGTCCGTATCGATACTGAGAGAACTTCACTTGAAATCTGTATGTGACCCGTATCGATACTCCTGTATCCGTATCGATATGCTGAAACCTGTATCGATACGCTGAAGCCTGCAAACCCCATACCTCACTGTTTTGATCCAGTATCGATACGCTTGATTCTGTATCGATACTCCACTATTCGTATCGATACCGAGTCTGTTCCCCTGTATTCCAGTTTTGCCAACTCTTTCCGCCAATGCCAATGCCCATTTGCACCTCACACATACCCAAAATATCACCCGACGCCATGAGAAACCAATAATTCAGCCGCTGAGAAGCAAACAAGTCCAACCAAACATCCGGTTCCCTAAGGTTAAAAGTAGGAACGACTCGGACTTGACTTTTTCATAAGGACAATGGGACTCATATGTGGTTCAATCATACAAAAATGCCTTGTATCATATCCTAAGTGCGCTATAAATTCCAACATTGATTCAAATTAGACTACAAACACATTAAGGCATGAACATGAGAGTATTTACCTAAACTAAGAATATAAGAGGAAAAAGAACGGGATATGGACAAACTTGATCGAAACATGCTCAACCATCATGAATTTCGCCTTTAGTCCATTCATGCAAGTTGCGAAATACAAAATTTGCGTAAAACGAACTCTTGCCAAATAACACTTAATAAGCATGTGCCAAGCTATTTTGATCCACTAATTCTGTAATAACGGAAGGATTGCAAAACTAAAAACGAAAAATTTAACCGAAAAACATAAAACCATATATATAGCATATATATCCCTCCCCCCAACTTGAAATATGCTATGCCCTCATATCATGGAGAACAACAGTAAGGAAAAGGGAAACAAAAGGTGATACCTCCAGGGGAATGTCAACCCCCGTATACCTCGACCAAGTTGGAGGCTTTGTCGTCACTGGCTCTCTTCGTCATCCGAACGGCTTTCAAGGTTGACTCCTTCGGCTCTTCCAACAAAACCACAGCTAGTCACACAGGATCATGGTCAAAGCTTTGTTGGACTAACAACCGCGACACGTAATCGCGCCCATGCTTAGGGCTCCTAAATGCCTCAATCACTCCGACGTTAGATCCAATCCACCAAGGCTGGTGTGGTAGCACGTTCACCCTGCAAAAGTCTTAAGCCCGAACTACCTACTAAGAGCCAAATGACATTAGTACCGCCCGACTCGTGTTATCCGGGTGCCAACAAACAAGTATAGTCAAATGAAAATTAAGAACACCACCTGATTTTCACGCAATCTTACGAGTCATACTTTTCTTCCCGTGTCTCACCGGGTAGACAAGACACGGGTGGCTATACTAGACCGTCGAATTTGTTATATCATGCCCGAAGTAAAATTTACCGCTTGACCTCGCCAAGCAATGAAGCCCAGTGTTCCCTATGATTGAAACAAAGTGAGACAAGATAGAGCCTAGCGCCAAAGAACGGGAATACCAAGTCTCACCCAAAGACCTAAATTGCCCCCGATAGGGACATATCTGGAAAGCATGGATCATTAACGGCAAACTACCACAAAGAGAGCTAAAGAAAGCCCGATACAATGATGCATTAGTGAAATCTCATGGTGTGAAAAGCCCAAAACTAAACAAACATGCTAGTATGTACAAAAACTAAACATTGCCCTTACTAATCGGAGTTGGGCACACGATCCTTATTTTAGTAGCGGCGTGCGAAGCTACAAATACCCAAGTGAATGGTGGGTACCCCCTACCCGAGGGCCAGGTCCGACAAACAGTTAAGTTCAGCGGTTACGCTTTCGCTCCCTGTTCAAACATAGATAAAACAAACAAAATTAAGCATCAAGGTCAACCGGATACACCGGTGCGACCAACTCCTCCTCAATCTCCTCAACAGAAAAATTCTCCAAAAATGGCTTAAGCCTTTGCCCACTGACCTTAAAAACATTTCCGTTCACGGGATTTACAACTTCAATTGCCCCATGAGGGAAAACCGTTTGAACAACGTAAGGGCCAATCCAACGGGAACACAACTTGCTCGGAAAAAGATGAAGTTTTGAGTTGTAAAGAAGAAACTTTTGACCAACTTCAAAATTTTTCCTTTGAATGTGCTTATCATGGAAATCCTTCACTTTAGACTTGTAAATATTAGTATTATCATATGCATCTCTACGGATTTCTTCAAGCTCATTCAATTGGAGTTTACGGTGAACTCCGGCGTCGGGCAAACGATAATTTAATTGCTTAATAGCCCAATACGCCTTATGCTCCAATTCCACCGGAAGGTGGCATGTCTTACCATATACAAGCCGATAGGGCAAAGCGCCCAAAACGATCTTGTATGCGGTGCGATACGCCCAAAGAGCATCGGTCAATCTTAAAGACCAATCCTTCCGATTGGGATTTACCGTTTTCTCAAGAATACATTTTACCTCACGATTGGCAAGTTCGGCTTGACCATTGGTTTGAGGATGATATGCGGTGGAGACCTTGTGTGTTATGCCATATTTCTTCATCAAGGCGGCGAATGGCCAGTTTCAAAACTGAGTCCCGTGATCGCTAATGATAGCACGAGGAACTCCAAACCGCGACAAGATATGCTCCTTTAGAAACTCGAGCACCACCTTGTGATCATTTGTATGAGTGGCAATGGCTTCGACCCACCTTGACACATAATCAACCGCCAAGAGGATATACAAGTTTCCAAATGACATCGGAAACGGCCCCATAAAATCATTACCCCAACAGTCAAACACTTCAACAACAAGAAATTTGGCTTGAGGCATTTCATTCCTTCGGGTCACACTTCCCAACTGCTGGCAGCGGTCACAAGACTTGCAAAAAGCATAGGCATCTTGGTTAAGGGTTGGCCAATAAAAACCGCATTGTTGGATCTTGGCGGTAGTCTTTCTTGCGGAAAAATGCCCTCCACATGCTTCGGTATGGCAAAATTGTAGAATCCCACGTTGATCAGCATCTGGCACACAACGGCGGATGATTTGGTCGGGACAGTACTTAAACAAGTACGAATCATCATAGGAAAAGTGCTTCACTTCCGATAAGAACTGCCGGCGCTCGTGGGAAGACCAATGCGTTGGAATCAGCCCCGTAACCAAATAGTTAGCAATGTCAGCAAACCACGGGGCCGTTGATACACCAAATAATTGCTCATCAGAGAAGCTATCGCCAATAGGTAAGTGCGAAGTACGATCCTCAAAATCCAACCGCGATAAATGGTCGGCCACCACGTTTTCCACCCCTTTCTTATCATTTATGGTGATATCAAATTCTTGCAACAGAAGGATCCACTGGATCAAGCGGGCTTTTGCATCTTGCTTGGTAAATAGGTATTTGAGAGCCGAGTGGTCGGTCTAAATCGTGATCGGGGCACCCAGTAGATAAGACCGGAACTTGTCCAAGGCGAACACTATGGCAAAAAGCTCCTTCTCGGTTGTGGAATAATTCATTTGGGCGTCATTGAGGCTCTTGCTCGCATAATAGATCACCCACGGATGCTTATCCTTCCTTTGGCCAAGAACGGCCGCGACGGCATAATCGCTCGCGTCAGACATCAACTCGAAAGGAAGATTCCAATCGGGCGTTTGAACAATGGGAGGCATGGTGAGACTAGCTTTGAGTTTGATGAACGCCAGCTCACATGCAGTGGTCCAATCAAAGGGAACATCCTTGGATAGAAGGTGGCAAAGTGGCCTTGAAATTGCGCTAAAATCCTTGATAAAACATCGATAGAAACCGGCATGGCCAAGGAACGAGTGAATGTCTTTGACGCACTTCGGGGTAGGGAGATTTGAAATGAGGTCAATCTTAGCTTTGTCTACCTCGATACCCTTAGCCGACACAATATGCCCTTTGCACAATTCCTTGAGTGACCATAAAATGGCACTTCTCCCAATTTAGAACCAAATTTGTCTCCTCGCATCTCGGCAAGACCTTCTCTAAGTTGGCAAGACATGACTCGAATGAGTCGCCAAACACAGAGAAGTCATCCATGAAAACTTCCACAATCTTCTCGACCATATCACTGAAAATGCCCATCATACACCGGGGAATGGTGCCGGGAGCATTACACAAGCCGAATGGCATGCGTCTATAAGCAAAGGTCCCAACGGGCATGTAAACGTTGTTTTCTCTTGGTCGGACAAGGCCCTCTATTTGGTTATAACCCGAATAACCATCAAGGAAACAGTAAAAGGCATGACCGGCGACTCTCTCCAAGATTTGGTCGATGAAGGGGAGAGGAAAGTGATCTTTATGTGTGCTCGCATTCAACTTACGATAGTCAATGCATACTCGCCACCCGGCAGTCACACGGGTCGGCACAAGCTCGCCTTTGTCATTTTTCACCACGGTCACCCCTGCCTTCTTTGAAACAACTTGGATAGGGCTTACCCACTTAGAATCAGCGATGGGATAGATAATCCCAACGTCAAGCAATTTAAGAATTTCGGCCCGGACCACATCTTTCATGATTGGATTGAGCCGGCGTTGAGGTTGTCTTGACGGTTTAACGTCCTCCTCCAAGTAAATATGGTGAGAACATAGAGAGGGGGATATGCCTTGAATATTCGCAATAGTCCAACCGCCTTTGTATGCCTCCGCAAAAGTGCAACCAATTCTTCCTCTTGGAGATTCCCAAGGGAAGAAGAAATAACCACCGGGAACGTATTGTTCTCGCCAAGAAAGGCATACTTCAAAGTGCCCGGTAGTGCTTTCAATTCAAGAATAGGCGGCCCAATGCTAGAAGGTAATGTTTTCCGCTCAAGAGGAGGTAACTCTTCAAACTTTGGTAGCCAGGGTGCAACACCAACCACCTCCTCATCGCCGGCTTCTCCATTTAGCAAGGAAAAGAGGGACTCCATTTCATCGGATTCAAGAAAAGCGGCCTCTTCGGAAGTAAGAGCTATCTCCAATGAGTCTTTATACAAGAACTCATCCACATGCTCTTGCACCAATGTATCCACAAGATTGACATTTTGGTAATCTTCATCGTCACCCATTTGAACCCCGACGTTGAACATGTTAACCTCCATTTTCATGTTGCCGAATGACATATTCAAAAGACCATTCCGACAATTGATCACCGCATCCGAAGTTGCTAGAAACCACCGCCCAAGGATAACGGGAGTAGACAATGGTGAAGACGACGACGGACAAGTATCCAATACCACAAAGTCTACAGGATATACAAATTGATCAACTTGGACCAATACATCTTCCACCACCCCCCGGGGAATGCAAACACTCCTATCCACCAATTGGAGAGTAACTTGTGTAGGCTTCATCTCCCTCAACCCGAGCTCTTGGTACACCGAGTATGGTAGCAAATTCACACTTGCTCCCAAATCCAACAAAGCTTGCTCCACTCTCTTACCCCCAATAGTAATAGCAATTGTAGGACATCCGGGGTCTTTGTACTTTGGTGCAAGATTTTTTTGTATGATCTGACTGACTTGCTTGGTAAGCAGCACCTTCTTATGCACATTAAGCTTACGCTTCTGGGTGTATAAATCCTTTAAGAACTTATATGAAGGGATTTGCTTGATGACATCCATCAACGGAATGTTAACGTTGACTTGCTTGAATACATCAAGTATATCGGCATTCTTGGAAGGATGGGGCTGGCACTCTCAGTCGAGAGGGGTATGGTGCCGGAACGGGCGAGACTTGTGGGCTTGGAGTGGTCACGGCTTCCTTTGAAACTGGCACGGGAGATTCCCCGTCTTCCTCAATAGCTTGCTCGATACTTTCCTCCGGTGAAGTAGAACTTGTTGACGGCAGAGACGGCACTATAGGAGGGGCCGGGTAACCGGCGGGTTGATCACAAGATTGTCCACGGCCTTGCCACTCCTTAAAGTGATGATTACTTGAGCTTGCTCGGGCGGAGGTACCGATGAACTTCCAATGAGTAATTGATCTTGTGGATTGGGTTGTGGTTGTGTAGGAAACTTTCCCTTTTCTTGTTGGAGAAGCCCTATAGATGTGGTTATCTTACCCATTTGGTTCTTCAACTCCCCCATCATTTGTGTGTTATTCTCATTGTAATTCAATTGAGCCTGCATGAAAGATTGGAGGGTGTCCTCCAAAGATCGCCTCGGCGGAGGTTGGAATTGGTTTGAACCTTGGAATGGACCGGATGGTACAAAACCTGGTGGTCCTTGTGAAAAACGGGGCTGCCCTTGGCCTTGAGCCGGCCGCCATGGTTGCATTTGAGAGCTTGGAGGCGCTTGAGATGGTCCTGCTTCAATCTGATTGTTCCAACGGAATCTCGGATGTTGCCTTTGACCTTGGTTAAAGTTTTGGGGGAACGATTCAAACCGTTGGTTCATAGCGCTAACTTCTTCGATTGGAAGGTTGAGGTTGCTATAGTGCTGCTTGAAAGTGGGAATAGATAAACAGTTGTCGGTTGAATGACCCGACGTTTCACAAATAACACAAAGTTCCTCCACCGCTCTCACCGCTTTAACTTCCTTTACCCCTTTCAACTCCAATTTTTCCAGCTTTTGCGCCAATTGTTCCATCCGTGTTTCAATAGCTTGGTGCTCATTGATGGAGAACTTTCCGGAGCCACCGGGGCCTTGGTTAGCCATAGCCCTATCACCGACGTCCTCGTAATTCCAAGTCGAAGACTTCTTGGCCAACTCATCCAAATAATCCCAACCATCATCGGGAGACTTATTCATAAAACCGCCGTCGCACATAGTATCGAGCAGTTGCTTGCTTTGTTGTGAGCAACCCATATAGAAATAATGAATCAATTGGTACAAGGCAAAGCTATGGTGAGGAACTGCCGAAAGCAAGTTCTTGTAACGCTCCCAATACTGGTGGAAAGCTTGTCCCTCCCGTTGCTTAAAGATTTGGATTTGATCCATTAAGAGCTTAGTCCGGCTAGCCGGAAAAAACTTCTTAAGGAAAATGTCTTGAACTGCCTCCCATGTGTGCAAGGATTGAGGCTTCAAAGAGTGAAACCATGTCTTCGCCTTATCCTTTAAAGTGAACGGGA
This sequence comes from Rhododendron ferrugineum, assembly GCA_025642025.1. Classification (NCBI taxonomy): domain Eukaryota; kingdom Viridiplantae; phylum Streptophyta; class Magnoliopsida; order Ericales; family Ericaceae; genus Rhododendron; species Rhododendron ferrugineum. Next base: position 266 of record JAOTQK010075904.1, on the reverse strand, counting down.
AAAGCCGCAATCTCGCTTGGTTTAGATGCGCATCCATAGTGACGAACGATTGGAGGGTTTCCTCAAATTCCCGGATGTGTTGGTACGGATCCTCACGCTCCATGTAGGGAGTTAGTCCCGAACAAACATAATGAATGACCAAGCATGTGATATGCGGGGTTTTATATGAGGAGGAAGATGTTGAGAAATGCCGATCAGGAGGATAGACGGAAATAGGCACCAGTGATGTTGAGAGTCACTGGGCTAGATAGCCTGTTCGGCGATAA
>JAOTQK010075858.1:0-10136 GCA_025642025.1 Rhododendron ferrugineum | reverse complement strand
CCCCCCAACCACATATATATATACAGTCCCGATCAAGTCTCTTACAGTCTGCACCTCCCCTTTCCCGATCGAATTTCGATGATCCGAACCACCCAATGTGTTCAGAACGTGATTTTAAGGGTCCCTATGAGCCATAGGCCAAAAAAAAAAAACACCGGGAAGGGCTTGATTTGAGTAGTTTTTTATTGAACTGTTCAATAAAAAACTGTTCGGATGAAGCTCTTCCCGATCATTTTTTTTGCCGATTTCTCGCGGGTACACTTAAAATCACGTTTTGATCACATTGAGCGGCTCGGATCATGGAAATGCGATCGAAAAAGGGGAGGTGCAGACCAGAATCAGGTCAGGGATCCCTGACATGATTCAGACTGATATACCGGACTGTATATATATATATCCGGGCGGTTTAAGAGACACCTAAAAAAACACCCCAAATCTCAATGTCGTAGTTTTCAATCAAATTTTTATGATCCGAATCGTTCAATATGTGCAGAATGTGATTTTACGGATGCCCGCAAGAAATTAGCAAAGAATATGACCGGAAAGTGCTTATTTTGAGCAGTTTTTAGTTATCTCCGGAATCGCCCCGTATATCAGTCCGGATCAGGTCAGGGATCCCTGACCTGATTCCGATCCGCACATTCCCTTTCCCGATCGAATTTTGATGATCCGAGCCGCTCAATGTGATCAAAATGTGATTTTAGGGATACCAGAGAGAAATCAGCAAAAAAAAAAAATGATCGGGAAGGGCTTCATCCGAATAGTTTTTTATTAAACGGTTCAATAAAAAACTGCTCAAATCAAGTCCTTCCTAGTGTTTTTTTTTCGATTTATCGTGGGTACCCTTAAAATCACGTTCTGAACATATTGAGCGGCTCGGATCATCAAAATTCGATTGGAAAAGGGGAGGTGCGGACGGTGCGAACCGTAAGAGGTGTAGACTTGATCCGAACGGTATATATCTATCTATCAATATACTAGACAAGTATAACAATGGCTTCTTTGTATTTGTATACATAAACGCCTATATACACGTGTAAGGTCATCAATCACTGTATTTTTTTTCTTCTAACAATGGGTTAGGTTGCGGAAATCGAGACAGAGAACGGAAGAAATGATCAAGGCTCGGGCACCCTTTTCTTCTTTTTACGGAAATTTTTATAGGTCCTCGGGTTCTACTTTTTGACATCTTCTTTCACTCCTAAAATTTAAGAGGAATGAGACTAATCCTAGCGTCGTGTATCGAACATGGGACCGAAAAAATATTAAACTGTACTCCCTCCGTTCCTTATTTAGAGTCCAATATTTCATTTTAGGTTGTTCCTTAATAAGTGTTCATTTTGTAAAATTAGGGGGGTAAAAATTGGTGCATTATCTATTTTGTCCATAAAAGTATATTTCATTTTGAAAAGTTAGTGAGTAAAAGTGTAATGATGATGGATAAATAGGGAAAGTGGAAGAAAAAATTAATGTGAAAAGTGTAATGATGATATATTTTTAATAAGTTGGAGTTACGAAGTAGGACACTTAAAAAGAGACGGAGGGAGTATTTTTTAATATCAATAACTAGCATTTGTCCGTCCGGTACACGGGATCGAAAAAAACAATGTTAATTTTTTATTTCATGTATTGAACGGATACAATGGTGATTTTTTTGTTACAAATTGATTTGATTTAAATTTTTTGAAGTAATTTTATTTGATTTAATATTTGTTCAATGCATGGGACCAAAAAAATTCACATTGATATTTTTGTGTTAAACTATCTTTTTTGGGGTGCCTGCTAAGGGCACAACATCGTGTTGGCCAATCTAGGTCATCCATGCTCGGTAATGGATGACTTAGATTGTATCTCGATCGAACAGATCTCGACCGTTCCGTTGCTGTTCTACTGAGATGCAATCTGAGTCGTCCATTGCCAAGCATGGACGGCCCAGATTGGCCTGACGCGCATGTTGTTCCTGAGGGACAACATGCATCACGGGTTCCTTTTCTATCATCTAGCGTCGTTCCCGTTCGATACACGAGACCAAATATTTGTGGCTCCGCTACAAAATATCGAGCTCACACAACATTCATCGGATAGAAAGACCCCAGACAACATTTGAGGCCAGCAGAGTCCATGCAAAACAAAAGAGGAAAACACAAAAAATTATTTCTCTCAAAACCCAAAAAGGATAAAATGTAAAGTAACCACCAAAACTTCAACACTGGTGACTCTTCAAAGGAGGCAAAAACTACCAATATGTCAAGTATCTTGAGCAACAAAATTTTTTCTTTTGGTATTCAATCCACCTTTTTGGTTTGGTGTTCACATAACCAAAAAGTGGATTGAACACACTCTGAATACATGCAAGCATGCTCAAAAAAACTGAAGGAGAGAGAGGGAGTCGACAGAGTTAGGGGAAGACAGAGTGATGCGACGCTGTTGCTGTTGATTTAACCAAAAATTGTTTAACAAAAATTAAATTCGAATAAAATCACTCCATGATTATAGAGATTACCAAAAAATACTGAAAATTCGAAATAGAAATTCGCATAGAATCACTCCATGATTATAGTTATAGATATTACCAAAAAACACTGAAATATGAGTAAATCATTAGTTCTTTGTCCTCTCAACGCCAAACCTAGTCCACCTAATTGTTCAAAAAACATTACCAAAAATTGTAAGAGATCATTACAAAAATTCGTTCATTAGCAACTCTCAATCGTCGGATGAAATAAATCTAAGTCATTCATTAATGTTGTTGTATAATTTTTTTTTATTATTACCTTAAAATAAAAGTCAAGATTTGTACCCTCATTTGTTATTCAACCAATAAGGAATCAATCTCGGCCAATAAGGAATCACAATTTTGGGTTTCCTTTCATCATTCTCTCCCAAATATTCACTCTTACCAAATTTTCATTCTTTCCAAATATATCGTTAGCCTTTCTTCCCGTAAATCTCAGCCATTGAAAAAATATGTACCAATCCTAGGGTCCAAAATATATAGATTTAAAAACAACCCTCCCATATTATATAGATAAATGTTGCTGTATAAATTTTTTTAATCATTATTACCTTAAAATAAAAGTCAAGATTTGTACCCTAATTTGTTATTCAACCAATAAGGAATCAATCTCGGCCAATAAGGAATCACAATTTTGGGTTTCCTTTCATCATTCTCTCCCAAATATTCACTATTTCCAAATTTTCATTCTTTCCAAATGTATCGTTAGCTTTTCTTCCCGTAAATCTCAGCCATTGAAAAAATATGTTCCAATCCTAGGGTCCATAATATACGGATTTGAAAACAACTCTCCCATATTATATAGATAATAATCAAATTGGAAGCATCAATTATTATAAGGTAAATTTTTGTAGTCGTCCCTTTAGTTTTACGGTTGTCTCAATTTCATCCCTCTAGTTTCAATCGTCTCAATTTCATCCCTGTAGTTTGTTTTACGTTCCAAATTGGTAAAATCGTTAACACCGTTAATGAAACTAACGGAAAAATATGATTAAAAAATTAAGTGCTCCAATTTTCAATCCGGTTGAATCGGTGCGAAAATCTTATTTTTTTAATCATTTTATCCTCGATGATCGTAATGAATTTTTGGCTTTAAGGCCTTTCAACGAGCACCCGAAAACTTCTTATTTAGTTTCAGGGTTCTCTTAGGGTGTTCATTGAAAGGCCTTAGAGCCAAAAAATCAATTATGACCATTTAAGATAAAATGATCAGAAAAATAAGATATTCGCACCGATTTAAACGGATTGAAAATTGAAACACTTATTTTTTTACACCATTTATATATTAAAAAATATAGCTAAAAAATTAAGTGTTCCACTTTTTAATCTGTTTGAACCGGTGCGAAGATCTTATTTTTCTGATCATTTTATCTTAAATGGTCATAATGGATTTTTGGCTCTAAGGCCTTTCAATGAGCACCCTAAGAGAGCCCTGAAACTAAATAAGGAGTCTTCGGGTGCTCGTTGAAAGGCCTTAGAGCCAAAAATTCATTACGACCACCTAGGATAAAATGATCAAAAAAATAAGATATTCGCATTGGTTCAACCGGATTGAAAATTAGAGCACTTAATTTTTTAATCATATTTTCCCATTAGTTTCATTAACGGTGTTAATGATTTTACCAATTTGGAACGTAAAACAAACTACAGGGATGAAATTGAGACAATTGAAACTAGATGAACGAAATTGAGACAACTGTAAAACTAGAGGGATGACTACGAAAATTTGCCCATTATTACCAATTGCTATGTCGTTCAAATGGTTTCCAATATAATAATCAAAGTGGAAACATGTATGATTACAAAGTATAATATTATATTGTTAGAATTATATGTATAGACATATATGTCTATATAGTTTACTAAAAATAGGCAACCATTTGTATTAACAAATCGAATGCTAAATCAGGAAAGCATTCAAAATAAGGATAGAATGATTAAAGTTTGCAAAGCACTTACTAAAACTATCTGGTTTCAATTGCTGAATCAGAAATAGTACATGACTTGAAGGGTTTACAAGTGGACTAGTGGGTAGGAAAGTTGGAGTATAATCAAACTAAGCTCTTGACTAGGCTGAATACAAGAGAAGCAGAGCTTCTATAACTGACTCTAAAATTCGACTTCAATACTTGACTTCCTTTACTACATCATTCTCGGTTCCTTTTATAGAGTAAGGACCTAAGATTTACAAATGCTGTGTGACTCAGCCATGTGACTAAAGCCTGTGACTTTTCTCTTTTGGTGGAGATGTGACTAAAGCAGGTTCTTGTTGTCGTTTGAAGATGCTAACTGTCTCCACTTTCGGTGTTGATATGACCAAAAGTAGAATTTTTACTGTTCTTCAAAAGCAGAAAGAACTTGCTTTCTGTAGTGCTTGCTGTCATGATGACTTGTGACCAATGAATTCAGCCTTCCATCATATTGTCGATGTTATGCATCATATGTTAGATTATCCCAATAATCTTGCCCATTATCTTCTTCACTAGTGAACTCTTGAACTTCTTCGGTTGTAAGTAGTTGACTTTGATATTCTGTGACTAATTTTTTATATTTGGTATAAAAAATAAATGAAACTTCTTGAATGTGCTTGGTGGACCTGATTTTTTGAATGGAGTCCTCACAAATTAATTTGTAAATACTTTCTAGAAAAAAATCACTATCACCAAGAATACTTGCAATTGCCTCTGCTCTGTGATGTCGGATCTGTGTTCTAATTGACTTGGAACACGGCCAGGCATTCATGTTCAATAAGTTGGACTGGTGGATGAATTTTGCTGAATGACCAATTTGCTGAGAGATTCATGATATGTTGTGCCGGTATCACATTTCCTGTGATTGTCCATTCTGGCATTTTACTTTTTATCAAAACTTGACATCTCAGTGCTCTGTATTTTGCAAAGAGATTGTTGAGACATACTGCTAATTTTCGGGTGACTCGGTCAGTTTGTTCAGGGGAAGTGAAAATGATCTGTCTAAGAAGTCCATGGTCTAGTAGGGTCATTGGACTGACTTGGATATCTTTCTCTTTGTATGTAAGGAAAAGGTCTTGGAAGTACTGCATGTCAATACAGGCTTTGGGGACACTAAAGATTAACTGACACGGGCAATCCATTCTTTCTAATGGTATTTCTCTACACAATGGATTAGTTTTAGGACAAGTGACTCTGTCTTGGTTCTCATGATAATGAGTTTCCCAAGTGATGGATAATTCTAGGATTGTTTGACTGGATAATTTAACAAGGGTTTCAAACAAGAATTCTTGGAAATGGTGACCTTCTTGTCTAGCTAGGTGCTAGATATGGCTGACTATTTCTAATGGAAGTGAATCGGGAATAAGAGATAAGGATTTTGGTAAAACCAAGGTTTTGGTGGCTTTCTTTTGAAAGGTTTCAAACACACTCACGCTTTCACCATCATCCAGTGGGGATGACTGCCTTTTCTCTACTTTTACTAGTGGGGTAAAAGTGTTCTTCTTCCTTTTTACTATTTTTGACTGATGTTGTAGAATAATGACTTCTGCTCTCAGCTGGTTATTCTCGTTCACCTGATACTGATACTTGTCATATAAATTTTTAAAATTTCGAGTCATTGTTTCACAATGCTTACAAGATGAAAAGTTAGTATATGAACTACTGCTGGCTAGAGATGGGTTTAAAGAAACTCCACCCAAAGAATTAGGAAAATGAACTCCTCTAGCCTGCTCATTAATATTTTGCTGATTAAAATAAATGCTTAAACTATTTAGGCTGTCTAAAAATCAACGATTATCCCCATGCATGTTCCAGAGGTTATCTAGGAGACATTGCTGGGTTTCATCGATGTTGTCTAAGTAACTTAGCTCTCTAAACTTTATGCTTGCTCCATCAGGAATCACTAGCAGGATGATTTTCCCAAAGGGAATGACTTTCTGTTGGTTTTGAGACATCTGTAAGGCAATCAAATAAATCATTAGTAGGGTAAATAGAACAATTTCTTAACTAACCTAATTCAGTTTGTTCGGGTTTCGATAAAAAATCAAGATTTATTTGTTGACCAAAAGATGTGGTGGTAATTTTATCACTAGTGGCGGTGAATGGATAAAGCAAGTAAATAAAGGGTATTCCTAGAATTACTTTGTCAGTTAAGTCTTGGACTAAAACAAAAGAGGTTTTAAAATAAACTTTATCTTGACAAACACTAACTTCAGATAATTTGTATCTAATTCGCATCTTACTACCATTTGCAGAACTTAATCGTTCAGTTGTTTTTTGATAATTTTGACTTGGTCTTATTCCTTCTTGGATGCAATTTAAATATGCTTCTGTATCAATAAGAGCAGTGACTTCAATTTTATAATTTCCTATTATTAACTTGACACTAGCATGCCATTTTTGTATATTTATCCGATTTATTATGTTTAATCTGTTATTTTCGGGATCACTATTTGGGTGATCAATATCTTTTTCTTGACTAGAATATTGTTCTTGATTACCGATTTCATTATCTTCTAAGGATTCATCAGAAGATGGACTGTCCATTTTAAATTTAACAAACCTTTTAACTGGTTTTGGAAGTTGGTCTTTGATTTTTGTGATTTCTTTTTTTAATAAGATCTATCTCTTGCTGTAGATTGTGTAAAGTAATTTCTTTATGAATTTTACTAAATCGTTCTATAGTAGCATTAAGACTTACCGTTGGTTTATTATATTGGGTTTTTTTTTACCTTGTTGTACCAAGAGTTGTTTGCGTTTTTTAACATATTGTTGTTTTAGCTCAGAATCATCTATTCTACTGATTAAATCAATTAATAATTCTTCTTCTGGCAATTCTTTGGTAAGTACATTTATTTTTTTACAACAGTTATCAGTACATCCAATCTCAATTTGATCGTCACTTGGACTATCATTAAGAGAATGGTATTCTGAAGATTTAACAATTTAGTCTTCATCGTCTGAATTACTTAGATTTTCTATCCTAAAAATTTCTAAGATCTGTTGTTTATCAGTATCAGATATATTAAGTTGTCTGATTTTTGCTTTGACCTTATATTCATTTTTGTAATGTACTTTTTTACCACAGTTGTGACATGTAATATTACTTTTGTCATACTTTACATCAGTGGTCGTATTTTTCTTTTTATTCTTTTGACTTTTAGGTTTTTCATAATATTTATCTTTAGAGGATTGTGGTTTACTATTTTTAGAATACTTGTGATTTTTACTACTGTTCTCAACTTTTTTATGATTATGTTTTCTTCGTGATGGTGCTACTGGAGGTAGACCGTATTGTTCACAAAAGTTTCCTAGCTCATACTTGGCTTTATTTTTATCTTTCTGATCTTGTTTACTAATTTTCATATCAATGCACATTCTTAATCCTTCTTTTTGAATGGTACTAATAATATCACCGTATGTTAACTTATCATATTCAATTACTCCTATTGGTTGACTAAGGACATCTCTAATTTTATGAGCAAATAAATTGGGAAGTCCATTAATAATTTTTTCTTCCCAAAATGACTTTGTACAATCATCTCTAAGCATAACTCTAGATGTAAAACGTCTTTGTACCATCTAAATCGCTTAGTGTTGGACAATGCAAATTACTCAGCTGATCATGTATTCTAGAAGTAATGTTACTAAATGTTACTAGGTTTTCTAATAAAATGTTGGGTTATTTACCTAGACACCCCTCAATGTTTACCCGTTTTTCACAGACATCCCCTCCGTGAATTCTCGCTACGGCCAGACCCCTTCATTAAAGTTTTCGTTTGAGGGGCCTAACGCCGTTGGACGGAATGACTGAAAAGACTATTTTGCCCTTAGATATATATGCTCATTACACAACAAATTTTTACCCAAATCCCAAACCCATTCACAACCACTCACCCCCCCCCTCTCTCTCTCTCTCTCTCTCTCTCTCTCTCTTTTTCTCTCCGGCAACTACAAACCGCAGTTGCCAACGCTGCTGCCTGATCATCTCCCTCAAACCGCAGTCGCCGCCAACCATCCTCCATCCTTAGCCGCTGCAAATACGATTACAGGTTATTGTTTTCCCCCTCACTGTCATCGTCGTTCTGTTTAGGGTCGCCAACTTCGGATGGTCGGCAAAATTGCTTCAATGAAACACCTGTTCGTCGACTTTGATTTTCAAATCTGAAACCACAAAAACTAAGAACATCTCTCTCTCTCTCTCTCTCTCTCTCTCTCTCTCTCTCTCTCTCCCTTCTTCTCTGAACCTAGGTTTGTAGATTTAGGATTTTTTTAGATGCTCTTAATCTACATTCTAGGGTTAGTTAGGCTGAGTTCTTGTTAGAAGGAGAGATCTATTTTTCTGGGTTGTGGAATAATCCTTCGATTAACCGAAAATATGGTTATATCTGACGAGAACAAACCCTCTGTTATTAGACCCACAAACTTACAACTAACAATTGGGGTTTTTTTTTTTACACATTTTGAGTTTGAAAGACCCAGTTTCGAAAGTGGGTTTTCTGAAAGCCTACTGATTTCTTGATTTTTTTAATAAAAGAACTCAAATCAGTTGGAAAACCCTAAAATTCTATATTGGGATTTCTGATTTTCTTTTTCTTTTTTGATTTGTGATAAAATGAGAGTCAAAGATTGGTAGCCGAAAGTTCGGGATGGAGATCCGGTGGATTGGGTGTGGCTGATGAGGGATTTCGGTGAACTGGGTTAGGGTTACGATGGTGTTCGGTGGACGAAGTGGTTGTGTAGGTGAAGGGTGCAAGGGTGAAATGGGTTCTCTCTCTCTAGACTAATGGTGGAATGGGTTCTCTTTGTGTAGACTGCCGGCCATTGGGTGATGTGGTGGTGGACCAGTTGTGCTCCGGGTGGTGGGTGGTGGTGCGTGGTGGTTGGTGGTGGACCAGATATGCGTTGAGGGAGGGGGAGCGGAGGACGGCGATGAGGCAGCAGGTGTGGTGGTTGACGAGAATGCTGAGGAAGGAGGAGTTGGGGGTAGGGAGGTGGTTGCCGGGGGGGAGGAGGGTGGCGGCGACGGAGGCGTCGGAGATGGAGACGAGGGTGGGGCGGAGGGAGAGGAAACATGGTTGAGGGTAATATTGGAACATTTTATTACTTTTGAAATAATTTTAGTAAAAAAATTAACAGAGCTTGACAGAACTCTAATAGAAGGGGTGTATGGGACAAAATTTTTTTAATGAAGGGGTCTGGCCGTAGCGAGAATTCGTGGAGGGGGTGTCCGTGAAAAATGGGTAAACGTTGAGGGGTGTTTAGGTAAATAACCCTAAAATGTTTAATTACGGTATAGATTAGAGTATTGACTCCATCCTGTACTCCCATACCAATATCATTATCAAAAATTGGGAGACCATTCTCATCAATTTGGACAACATATTTTATTTCTTCACGTGACTCATTGGTGAGATATTTATCCCACCATGCTTTTAACATTCTGGTAAAACCAGAAGTTAATAAATCAACAATTTGTGGTTGATTAAGGTCAGTGTTACTCAAGTAACTATTAGCAACCATTGATATGTGATTTAACTTTTCTAATATTTGGTGTTCACTTAAACCATCAATAGTCCATTCATATAACTTATTTGAGGAAACAGAAAATTGATTAGTAAAATTATCTTGTTCATATTGTAGATCGGGGG
>JAOTQK010075818.1:0-10142 GCA_025642025.1 Rhododendron ferrugineum | reverse complement strand
CGACCCGGGTTGCCGACCCGACCCGTATTAAACCGACCCGAAGGCCTAATGCTTAGCTTGAACTGGGCCGACCAACCGACGGGCCCACACTTCGGTCCGGCTCAATCATTCCCGGGCTCATTGACCGCCCTGGGCTAAGCCCATTACCCTTGCGAATGGAGCGGGCTGAGGTAGCCCCAGCTGCGCCCACTACGGGTCTGTTTAGCTTGGGCCCAACTCAAGCCTACGCAGGTTCGGCCCACCACAATAGCCCCTCGGCTTCTTGCACTTGTCGAGGTGGAAGGAGTCGATCCCAAAACCGGGCCGAGCCCTCAAATAAACAACTTCGTCCTATATATGACCGGACGTATCTCCTATGATAACCATGACCTCGTCAAGATGAGCTACATCCTCTGATGGACCAAGCATAATCTAACCGACCTGATCTATCGAGACCGGGCCTCTATTTCCATAGAACCGAACGAATCTTTTCCTCGGATGACGATAACGACGATCCATGCCATTCTGACATGAGGGGACGTTTCGTCTGACGGCCAAGGGCATGATGCCACGTGTCGAATCCCTACTGGTCAGGACCGACGCCGCCGCTTCGTTTCCCGCGCGCACGTATTTCGAAAACTTAAACCCTATATAAGGGTAGGTGAAGAGAGAGAGAGGGTACTATTCCCTCATTCTTGATTCGAAAAAGCTTCAGAGCTTGGAGGCTTCTTTGATCGATTGATTTGGACTTCAGTCTGCCAAGATTTACGTCAAGGATCCACCGTTTCACCATGTAAGTGCTTCGTGACCCTAATCCTGCTTTTACTGCTCTATTTCATGTCTTTAAAGTAACTGGGTTTAAAAATACGAGTTCCGAGTCCGTTTTTACCCGAAAATGATGTCCCATCACGCCCATGATGGCGATACAGTAGACCGAGCATCCCAATAATCACCGTAGCTTCATAAACAAAGACCGAACGTCCGTACGATAACTTCATAGGAAACAGAACGCATTATCCCCTAGAAAAATAGAACGAAACATCATTAGACCGGATCTCCTTCTGATTCGCCCGGACATTCTTCCGAGGTTGTAGCTAACCCCCCATTGTTGTTCATTTAGGGCTTTCTCAAAGGCCGATGACTATGAGTCCGCTACGACCGACGACGAAGATATGATCCAAGATTATGACGCTAAAGGGTCGGTTGAGGAGGAGGATGATGATGACTTCTACGCCGACCTCCTCGATCAAGCCTTAGACGAGAGTCCGGTGGATGTTGATAGCCATGTCCACGTGGATGTTGGAGGTGACGGTCTGGAAGATGACCGAGCCGAAGACACCGAGTCTGAGGACCTAGGAACCGTAGCCGAGACTGCGAGGATCGAGGCTAGAGTGCGACGTCCAACGTGGGGTCGTCGTGCCAACTATCGAACGCACTTTAGCTCCCCTGCGGCCCTGGCAGAATTCAGAGAGACGTACCGGGCCCCCCACGACGTGACCCTTCAATTGGTCCCTATAGGCGCCGAAGCGAGGCCCACCCCTTCGGAGGTCGTAGTTCCTCTGGCCGGTATATGTATTGGGGGAATCTCATTTCCCTTCCCCCGATTCGTGCGTGGGTTCTTCAATGCCTTGAACATCACCACCACCCAGCTTACTCTCAACGCATACCGGGTTATCTTCGGGGTCGCAGAGTTGATCCGCCGACACCGGCTCGACTTTAGATTGGAGGACTTCTTCGGGATTTACTTCGTTGGATAGAACGCCCAGTCGAGGAAATGTTACCTGTCCTGCCGACCTAAGAAGGACCCGTTGATACTCGAGCTCCCAGACATGGACGACCTAAAAGATGTCCTTATTGTCGGGGGGAACTGGGAGTTCGGCCCCAATGATACGGACCGGACTCCTGTTCCTCGGGCCATAAACGAGGCTTTTAGTAAGCTTTTATACTTTACGATTTTACTGCCTTCGATTTTTCTTACTTGGATCTGATTGTTGCCTTGTGGCCTTGCAGATTTGGGAATCGTTGATCGCTTGAAGGACGGAGCCGACGCCGAGAGAACAGCCCTAGCCTGAGCCTGCCCTATTCGAAACGCGCCGAAGCTGCTTCGCTACATTCCATCCTACAACACCACCCTAGCTTCCCGAAAATAGAGCCGAGCCGTCCGCGCCCAAAAGGTTGCCGAAGCAGGACCATCGACCCGAGCACCTGATTTGCTCCGACCACTTCAGGGTACAGAACGTCTACCGATTGACCGAGTGACTCCGGATCCCTTCTCCGGAAGCAACACCGAGATACCCAGAGCTCCCTTCACCCCTGCGAACCTCGAGGAAGAAGTCTGTCCGGGGGACGCTATCCAAACGACGACCCTGACGCTGACCGGGAATCTAGTTACCGTGCCGACTAGGAAAAGGCCGAGGCCGAAGGCAAGCGGCGGCTCAGAGGACGAGTCTCGAACCTCGGACGTTCCCGAGAGGCCGATTGGTACCACGCCCCCCTCTGATCAGGAATCAACCGAGAACCCCTTGTGGAACCCTCCGATGTCCTATACCGGATTCCAGGTTCGGCGAGGTCACAGCGTGCGGGACGACCCAAGAGTGGCCTACGCTTTACTTGCCGGGACCCTGTTACCCCGAGACGCCCAGGATCTTCCTAAAGACCTCGAATCTGCTCTCGGTTCGGCCTGCCAGCTGCATATCCAGGTACCGACTCTTTCTACTTCGGGATTATTGTTTATTCAAACGCTTCTGACTTATTATTGACATGTCTTTTTCAGACCTCTCAGCACCTGGCCTCTGTTCGGGACTATCTTTCTGAGCGGAACAAACAGGTCAACAAGTTGATCAAGACCAGCGAAGACCATAGAGCCAACGCCGACAAGTTGAAGACCGAAGTTTCAAAGTTCAAAAAGGAGGCTTCGAATGGTAATGCTGCTTCACTGGCCCTTAAGCAGAAACTGGAGGAACTGAAGGCCGAGCAGCAGAAGCTCATTGATGCTGCCGACGATAAAGGATTCAACGAGGGGACTGCCAAAGCTACGAATCACTATAAGAAGCAAGTAGTCGGCCTTCAAGACAAAGCTTGTGGGGTCGGCTATATCCTTGGTCTGAAAGCGGCTGGGATCCCCGAGACGTTCGACCTTTACAGAGCTATGCCGAAATACCCGAGGTAAACACCAACTCCCTCCTCGGCTGCTGCTGAACCCGAGACCAACACCGCAAAAGGTGATGAGAAGGCCAGCTCCCCTAGCGAGACCGGAGAGGATGGAGGACAGAGAGCTTGATTTATTTTAATGAATTGCTTATCCAAACGACTGGTGCCGGACATTTGGCTAAATACCAGTTCGTAGTTTGTAATGATAATGCTTGTTTTTGAATTGGCCGGTGCCAGACTTTCGGCAATCACGGTGCCTTTGGTTGTACTAATTTTCTATAAATGCATGCCTCTTTTCTGCCGTAAGACCGAGTCTATCATACCATCGATCTAGCCCCCACTTCGGGTTAGGCTGGACCCATCGGGGAAGTTTAATTCGAAGTGATGGAAATTTTTTGGATCATGAATCAAACAGGCCGAAGCCACGAGGGGTCGGCTTTTCCACCGAAGTACCTTAATTAAATTTTTTTTCCAAATTAATTACTCAAAGCCACGAGGGGTCGGCTTTTCCACCAAAATACCTTAATTAATTTTCTTCCAAATTAATTAATCAAACAGGCCGAAGCCACGAGGGGTCGGCTTTTCCACCGAAGTACCTTAATTAATTTTCTTCCAAATTAATTAATCAAACAGGCCGAAGCCACGAGGGGTCGGCAAATACCTTAATTATTATTTTTTTTCAAATTAATTAATCAAACAGACCAAAGCCACTAGGGGTCGGCTTTATTAACGGCCGAACACGGAGTAGTTATCGAAAACCAGCACTTCCACAACCAGATTCTTTATTTATACCGCCTGGCCAAAAGTGCTGAGGCTCGAAAGACGTACAATTCGGTGTTGGGCAAAAGTCCCAAACACGGGAAAAACATTACGTAATGGTCGGCCCGAAGAGCCAGACCTAGACTTAAAACCAACGAGGGGGGCCCAAAAGTGACACCCCCGAACATACAAAATGTGGGAGGCCGAAAGTGCCAAACCCTGCAGTACAAACATTGACCGCTACATATACGCCTTCCGAAAATTGTTTGCGTTCCAAGCTCGGGGCACAACATTGCCGCCCTTGTCAACCAGTCGGTAAGAGTTAGTTCCAGCGATCTTGGTGACCTGATATGGACCCTCCCAATTGGGGTGCAGCTTCTTCTTCTTTCCACCGCAAACCTTCTTCATGACCCAATCACCGACCTTGAAAGACCGAGGGCGAACCGACCGGTTGTAGCCCCTTTCCAACTCTTGCTGGTACTTGGCAATCTTGATTCGGGCCAGGTCCCTTCGGCCCTCGGTGAGGTCAAGCTCCTTGGTCATTGTCTCAGTGTTGATAGTAACGTCAAAATCCTTTGTACGCCGAGTGGGAAGACCGACTTCGGTAGGGATGACTGCTTCCATGCCGAAACCCATGGCATACGATGTTTGCCCGGTTGCTCGGCGAGGAGTGGTTCGGTATGCCCAAAGGACGTGGTAAAGCTCTTCGGCCCATTTTCCTTTCTTAACCCGAAGACACCGCTTGATACCGCTAGCTACAGTTTTATTAGAAGACTCGGCCTGTCCGTTGCTTTTCGGGTAATGGGGCGTAGCTTTTAGAAGTAAAATCTCGTGCTCTTCACAGAAGGCCGAAAAGACGCTGCCAATGAACTGAGTTCCATTATCCACGATTATCGCGTGCGGGGATACAATGTTACGCCAGCCGAAGCGTTTAACATCCGAGTCCTCAATTGTTACTAGGGGTTCGGCTTCGACCCATTTGGTGAAGTAGTCGGTCGCAGTGATCAAAAACTTGAAGCCCCCTGGGGCGGTTGTAAGCGGACCGACGATGTCAAGCCCCCATTGGGCAAAAGGCCACGGGCTTTTGAGAGGCTGGAGAGGAGCGGCGGGCTGGTGAATGTTCGGCGCAAATTGCTGGCAACTCATACAATGCTTGGCGTATGTGATGGAGTCGGGTTCCATTGTTGGCCACCAATAGCCTTGAGTGAGCGCCCGGTGGGCGAGGGAACGTCCTCCGGTATGCATGCCACAACTGCCCTCGTGAAGTTTGCGTAACAACTCTCGTACTTGATCGGGATGTACAACCTTAAGGTATGGTCCTCCAAAGGATCGTCGGTAAAGCTCTCCTTCGGGTGATAACCAGAAGCGAGCAGACTTGTGCATGACACGATGCGCTTCTCTTCGGTCTGCGGGGAGGGCGTTGTCCCGAAGGTACTGGATGGTTTCGTCCATCCAGCTCGGGCCATAGAAAGTGACATTTACTGAAGCAACGGGGCTCGGCTCGATCGAGGGGAAAGCAAGCTCTTCGATTGAGACGGTCCTTGGGCCACCTTCAGAACATGCCGAGGCCAAGGAAGCTAAGGAGTCGGCGTGGGCATTTTTCTCGCGGCCAATTTGGACGATTCTTGTATTCTGAAATCCCCGGAGGAGCTCAGCTGCCGACGCTACGTACTTTTTCATTCGGTCGTCTCTTGTTTCGTATTCCCTAGTGACTTGGAGAACTACTAACTGAGAATCGCTATATACTATCAAGTCTTGGATGCCGAGCCCACCAGCCATCTTTAAACCGGCGATTAATGCCTCGTACTCGGCCTCATTGTTGGAAACCCAAAAGTTCAGCGTGATGGCATGCTCGTGAATGGTACCGCTTGGAGAGATGAGGACGACACCGGCCCCAGAGCCTCGGCTATTGGATGCTCCATCCACGAAAAGTTGCCAGGTGTTTCCTACAAGGAGTCGCCAGGGCTCGGTAGCTTGTTCATAGTGCTCTTCCTTTGAATGGTTGGCCCAGCTCCGGTCCTATCAACGATTGGCGAGAACTCGGCGATGAAGTCGGCCAAAGCCTGACCTTTGATGGCAGTTCTCGGTTGGTACTCGATGTGGAAGTTGGCCAATTCGACGGCCCATTTGGATATACGGTTTGAGAGGTCGGCCCGACGTAGTAACGTCTTGATCGGGTGTTCCGTGAGGACAATGATAACGTGGCTTTGGAAATATTGGACGAGCTTCCGGGATGCAATTACTAAAGCGAGCACGAGCTTTTCAAGAGGAAGATACATTCTCTCGGCGTCTGTTAAGGTCCGGCTAGTTTAATATATTGGCTGCTGCTCCATACCATCTTGGCGAACCAAGACCGAGCTTATCGAGTTAGCCGAAACCGAAAGGTAGAGATACAGATTCTCGTCGTCGGTAGGGGTTGTGAGCAGGGGGGAGATTGGAGGTAGGATTTGAGATCTTCGAAGGCAATGCTACATTCTTCGGTCCAAGTGAAATTTCGTCGGCATCCTTTTAACGCATTGAAGAACGGTCAGCATTTGTCGGAAGACCGACTGACGAAGCGGTTGAGAGCCGCAACCATGCCGGTGAGCTTCTGAACATCTTTAACTCGGTTGGGCGGGACAAGGCTTTGAATTGCCGAGATCTGAACGGGGTCGGCCTCTATTCCTCTGCGGGTCACTAGGTGGCCAAGGAATTTACCGGACTCGACTCCGAACACACACTTCTCGGCGTTCAACCGAAGCTTGTGCCAAATGAGGATGCGAAAAATTTCTCGAAGGTCTTCGAGGTGATCGTCCGACTCTCGGCTTTTAACCACCAAATCGTCGATGTAAGTCTCCATATTAACCCCGATCTGTGCCTCAAACATTTTAAAGATGGCTCTTTGAAAAGTAGGACCGGCATTCTTCAGACCGAAAGGCATGACCGTGTAACAAAAGATTCCCTTCGGTGTGATGAACGCAGTTTTCTCCTTGTCAGGGCCGATCTAGTGATATCCCCGATACGCGTCCATGAAACTTAGTCGGGCATGCCCAGCGACGGCGTCGACTAACTGATCGATCTTCGGGAGTGGAAAGCAGTCCTTCGGGCAGGCGTCATTGAGGTTTGTGTAGTCTACACAAACTCGCCACTTCCCGTTTTTCTTTTTCACAACCACCGTATTTGCGAGCCAGGTCGGGTATTGCACATCTTTAATTGCCCCAGCCTCGAGTAATCGGTCTACCTCTTCGATAACTGCGTCTGCGTGAGATACCGCCGAGTGTCTGGACCTTTGTACTACCGATTGTACGTTCGGATCTGCATTTAAATGATGGCAGATGAACTCCGGGTTCACCCCGGGCATCTTCTGGGGAGTCCAGGCGAATACCTCGATGTTTTTGCGCAGAAGGGTTAGCATTTCGGTTCGCTCCTCATTAGATAAACCGGAACCAACCAAGAAATACCGATCAGAGCCTTCGGTTATAGGGACCGAAATGAGTTCTTCAATCGCTTTCTCGGTTACGGGCTTTCCCTCTTCAATCTCCGGTTGTTCGATGACTTGTACTTCCGAGGGTTTTATCTTTCCGCGGATGGCCGAAACGTAACAAGACTTGGCGGCTACCTGGTCCCCCAACACGTCCTCTAGTCCGAACCGGCCAATGAAACGCACGACCTGATGGTATGTTGACGCCACGGCCTCCATCTTGTGCAGCCAATTACGACCGACAATAGCATTGTATGGGCTCGGGAATTTAACCACGACGAATTCCATATCGACCGTTCGAGTTCCGGCCGTCACCGAAAGGGTTACACATCCAAGGGGCCATACTGGTGCGCCGTTGAAGCCGATAAGTGGGACTGTGCAGGGTTTAAGGTCGGCTTCGGTGAGGCCCATGTCCTTGAAAAGGGAGTAATAGATAATTTCGGTCGAACTCCCCTGGTCTACAAGGATTCTCCGGACCGTACAGTCGTTTATCTGAAGACTCACGACCAGCGCGTCATTGTGTGGGAGCGTGAGTCGGTCAAGATCACTATCGTCAAACGTTATCTGCCGAGAAGGGCTTCGGCGAATTTTCTTTGAAACTGGGGCTATGGACAATACGTGTAACGCTTCGGTTGCTGCCCGAAGCTCGGCTTTCAACCTAGACTCGGCCACTGAGTCGACCATTCCGTGGATGACATTGATAATCCTAAGGTTGGCCTGCTTACTGCCTTGCCCCGCTTCGGTTGCTGGAGTCTTCGGCTCAGCTTCTTTCTCCTTTGACTTCTCTTGGTCGATGTATTGGGACAAGTGCCCTTTTCGGGCTAACTCCTGTAGGTAATCTTTGAACTTTGGACACCATGTGGTGAGATGGTCGCGCTTCGCGTGATAGGAACACCGGTACTTATTGTCCTTGACCTTCGGGCATTGGATGTTGTCGGCGGGATGGGTAAAGAAAGGCTCATGCTCGATCTTCTTGAGGAGTACGTGTAGTGGGTCTTTGAATACGAAGGGGCCGGCCTCGAACTCATGGGGTTTCGGTCCCCGAACGTAATCCCTCTGATATCCACCATTTCCTTGTCCGTCCCAGTGCTCCTTGCCTTTACCTTTCTGGATGTTGTGCACGACTTTACCACCCCTACCAGGTTCAGCTTTACCAGACCCTCCGGTGGTCTTCCATCTGGCAGCCATGTCCTCGGTCATCTGGCAATGTTGGTCGATGCGGACCATGAGGTCCTCCATGTCCTTCGGCGGGTGGAGGTAGAAGTCCTGGTAAGCTTCTCTTGCCGACTCATCGAGACCAATTTTAAAGGAGCTCACGGCTACTTTTTGGTATTGCACGCATCCTTCTATTTCGTTAAACATATCCCAATAACGGTTCGCGTACTGCCGAAGGGTCTCATCTCCGGTTTTCTTAAGGCTTAGCAACGAGTCAATGTCCTTCTCTATCTTCTGTGAGGTGACGAACCGCTATAAGAACAAGGCCGACAAAGCCTTATAATCGGGGACCGACTTGCTCGGCAGTTTGTTAAACCAAAGTAAGCCGAGGGTCCCGAGGCTAGACGGGAACATCTTACACATGAGCGGGTCATCTGCGTGATGGAAAGACATCATCTGCTGGTAGTGGATTAAGTGGGCAACGACGTCTCCGGTCTTTGGATCATATTGGTTGAACTTCGGGGACGTGAAACCTTTCGAGGGCCGGGCGCTCTTGATGGCGTCGGTAAACGGGGACGAGACAAGCTGCTCTAAGACCATCTCGACCTTTGTCTGGGGAGCCTTCGGGGTAGACACTACTGGAGGATCAGTATTCCGCGAAGGGCGTCGGTCGTAAACCTCCTCTCGGTGATGCCTCACCCTGTGCTCTCGCGAAGGTGACCGTTCATACCGATAGTAGCGATCGCGCTCGCGGTTCCTCTCTCGGTCCCGCCGCTGGGCCCGGTCCCGCTCACGAGTCCGCCGCTCTCGTTGTCGGTCGACAGCCGTCTCATGACTTGCTGTGTAGGCCAAATTGTAGAATGAACCGGAGCTCTCCTCCGGCACCTCATACCTAAGGTTACCCTTAGGCCGGCCGAGGCGATCTTTAACATCGCCCCGAACCTGAAACCGGTCCGGAGACAAGCTCGGCATCCTCTCATCATATGGGGCTACCCTCTTGCCGAGTCTCTCTTTCACATGCACGTTTCTCCTCTCCATTTGCCTTGGGGAAGGTGAACGGTATCGCTCTGGACTTGGAGAGGGGGACCGAAGCCGGAAGGTCGTAGCGACCAGTTGGACGTCCTTTCGCAACGCATTGATTATCCGGTCCTTCTTTTCCATCCGGTTGTTGAGCTGACGGAGATATTCCCGGACTTGAGGATCACTCCTCAAAACCGCCGGGATTTCGTCGGACGGCGTAGCGCCGGAGCTGTAGTCACGCTCGTACGGGCGCTTCGACCCGCTGGGTTTGGAAGGGTTTGGGCCGTCGAGACCGGTGGCTCCTTCACCGGTCGCGGCCTGGGATGGACGCTCATCATGAATCTCGACCATTTCTGCGAAATGAAAGACCGAATATACTTCGAACAACACCGAATGTGTCAAGAAGCCATCGTATAGGGAAGCCTTTCCCTGGCAACGGCGCCAATTGTGGGGTGGTGGCTTCTCGTCACAGCTTCTCGGGGGTGTGGGCACGCGCCCCTGAAATTTCCAATTTTAGTTTATGAAAACGGGTGCGGCCCTTTTTTTTGGAAAAGCGCAGCGAAACGCTTCGATTCAGAGTCGCCACTCGGGTTTTGCGGAAAACACCCAAGGAACCGAA
>JAOTQK010075805.1:0-10142 GCA_025642025.1 Rhododendron ferrugineum | reverse complement strand
CTAGAGTTAGGAATGTGTGTTTGTATTGGAACTTAGAATGTGTAGAGAGCGTGCAAACGTGTTTAGCTTTAGTGGTCTGATCGACGGTCTTTGAATTAGTCTTCTTTTAACTAACTTTTCATAAATTGTACTTCACTAATTCTATTTTTCCTTTTCATCCTGTCTTATTAGTTTGGAAACCCTATCTATAGATTCATAATTTGTCTTGATCTGATTAATAATGACGGTGATATGAGCTTTTTAATGAAATAATTTGTTTTTTCGATCAACTAATGGTAAAATGGTAATTTACTTTGATGTTCAAATCATTTTGGGTCAAAAAACTTGCATAAAAAAAGTAGATTTGACAAGTTTTCCAAAGGTTCAAACCACGCTAAAATCGGATTTCGAGTGTGTCCGTGTTGAGCCCGCAAAATTTAGCATGTTTTTAAGTGTTAAGAATGTGCCCGGGGCGCAAGGGTGTGCGCCTGAGGCGCATAAGGATACGCCTGGGACGCAGTAAAGCTTGCTAAAAGACCAAACTTTGTGGGCTTGTCCCGGACTGTCTGAAATTTAGATTTTCGTGTGGTTTGAACCGTTAGAAAGCTTGTTCAACCTACTTTCTATTCCACATAGTTTGGATCCCTACTCATTTGAACATAAAGAAATGTTACCATTTTACCCTCAATGAATCTAAAGACAATCATTTTAGTAAAACGCTCACAACTTTCTCATTTTGAATTAGATCAAGACCAACTATATATAGATAAATAGGGGTTTTAAAGTTCTGAAAGATGGTTGAATGCAACTATCAAAACAGTTGGATCCAGTTCATGATAAGTTAGTAAAAATGAGATTGTTAGAAATATTCTTCGGAGCCTCTCTTTTTTGGTAAGTAAAATTTTTATTACACCAAAAAACCGCAGCATGCTACAAAACAGACTGGGGCATACCCCTGGCACACGTATACCTCAGTTTCAAACGAAAAAAGCGTAGACTCATAACTACACGTATTGATCCCAAAAATTCGAGAATCTAGAAGCCAGTCGTAACACAAACCCCTATTCTGGGTAGTAAACTTCACTGCGGCCCTAGAACTTAACCTGGCTCGAATAGCATCAAAAATAACATGAATGAGCTTGGGGACACCTCTAGATCTACCTTGACAAATCCTGCATTTCCCTTCATCCCAAAGAAAATAAAGTGAAGCAGGCAAAGATAGCTTATAAATATAATTCCGGAAACCCTTAGCCACACGATTTTGCCCTGCCCATTCAAGTTCTTGAGAAAGAGGCACAAAATCCTTATAAATGCCAATACGGATCAGTATTTGCCCCCAAATAGCAGCAGAGAAGTCACACTCAAAAAATAAATGATTTTGAGACTCCATGCCATTCAAACACGGCATACACTTGGAATTCCTCGCGGCTACACCCCAACTAACCAATCTATCTCTAGTGGAGAGCCTGCCTAGGATAGCGAGCCACTTAATAAAGCTACACCATGGCACACCTGGATTGAACCAGACCAAGGGATGTCAAGGTTGGATAGGAGTCCGATTTCTACATGCTTCCCAAGCAAATTTTACATAGAAGGAACCGTCCGCAGTTAAGGTCCGAACAACCTTATCGCACCCAGAGACATAAGTCAAAAAAGTATCAAGAGTATTTCGTATGATGTTCAGCACAGCTCTGTTCCTTCGCCTTGGCCATTTCCATCCCCTTTGATCAACAATAGAAGACACCTTAGCACGTTTTTTCCTTCATTCAGTGCTCCAATCCCTAGTACATAGGAAGTTATTTGTGGTTTGTGTGGTTTTCCAAAATGTTCCAATGTTCTTATGATCTAAAAACAGAGTTTCTCTCTTTCTGTGTTATAGCCATTAATTTACGTAATGTTTCTAAGGAGCAAACGTTCAACTGAGGGTAGTCAAATGGCGGCGGTGGAAGTGGTCGTGGTGCGGTAGTCATAATGGTCGATTAATTATGTTGGTGGTATCAACATTCAAATTTTGTTTCGTAAACGAACAAGCGTTGCTTTAGTCGAAGAATGATGTCGAAATTTTTTTAGATTATTCGAGGAAGCGTGGAAAGCCCAATAAGATTTTTTTAACTCTTATACAGAATGAAGGAATCTCCTAGAATTAGGAATGTGTATTCGTATTGGAACTTAGAATGTAAAGAGAGTGTGCAAACGTGTTTAGCATTAGTGGTCCGATGATCTTTCAATTGGTCTTCTTTTAACTGACTTTTAGTAAATTGTACTTTTTTTTATTTCTATTTTTCCTTTTCATCTTGTTTTATTAGTTTGGAAACCCAATCTATAGATGCATAATTGGTCTCGATCCGATTTAAAATGACGATGATACGAGCATTTTCGATAAATATTTATTTTTCGACACACTAAGGCTAAAATGGTAATTCACATTGATGTTCAAATGTTTTTGGATAAAAAAAACCTCCATTAAAATAGTATATTTAACAAGTGTTCCGATGGTTCAAACCACTCTAAAATCGGATTTCGGGTGTATCCGTGTTGAGCCCGCAAACTATAGCATGTCTTAAGGTGTTAAGAATTCGCCCGGGGCGCAAGGGAGTGCGCCTGAGGCGCATAAGGATACGCCTGGGGTGTAGTAAAGCTTGCTAAAAGACCAAACTTTGCGGGCCTGTCCCGGATAGTCTGAAATTAAAATTTCTGTGTGGTTTGAACCGTTAGAAAGTTTGTTCAACCTACTTTCTATCCCAAGTAGTTTGGATCCAAATCATTTGAACATAACGATATGTGAACATTTTACCCGCAACGAGTCAAAAGACAATCATTTTAGTAAAACGCTTGCAACTTTCTCATTTTAAATTAGATCGAGACCAACTATATATAGATAAATAGGGTTTTTAAAGTTCTGAAAGATGGTAGAATGCAACCATCAAAACAGTTGGATCTAGTTCACGATAAGTGAGTAAACAGGAGACTATTAGAAAAAATTCTTTGGAGCCTTTTTTTTTTGTAGTAAAATTTTTATTGCACCAAAAAATCGTTGGACACTACAAAACTCATAGGGGCATACCCCTGGCACACCTATACATCAATTTCAAACGAAAAGAGCACAGACTCATATGTACAAGTATTGATCCCAAAAATTCAAGAATCTAGAAGCCAGTCATCACACAAACCCCTATTCTGGGTAGTAAACTTCACTGCGGTCAAAGAGCTTAAGCTGGCTCGAATAGCATCAAAAATAGCTCGGACAACCTCAGGGACACCTCCGGATCTACGTTGAAAAATCCGGGAATTCCATTCACCCCAAAAAATAAAGTGAAGCAGCCAAAGATAGCTTATAAATGTAATTTCGGAAACCCTTACCCACACGATTCTGCCCAGCCCATTCAAGTTCTTGAGAAAGATGCAAAACAGCCTTATAAATGCCATTATGGATCAGGATTTGCTCCCAAATAGCATCAGAGAAGTCACACTCAAAAAATAAACGATGATGAGACTCCATGCCATTCAAACACAACACACACTGGGAATTACTCGCGGCTACACACCAACGGACCAATCTGTCTCTAGTGGACAGCCTGCCAAGGATAGCGAGCCACTCAATAAAGCTCTTCCGAGGCACACCTTGATTGAACTAGACCAAGGGATGCCTAGTTTGGATACGAGACCGATGTCTACATGCTTCTCAAGCAGATTTTACAGAGAACAAACCGTCCGCAGTTAAGGTCCCGATGTCTACATGCTTCTCAAGCATAATATACAGAGAATAAACTGTTCCCAATTAAGGTCCAAACAACCTTATTACACTCAGAGTTGGAAGGCAAAAAAGTATCAGGAGTATTCCCTATGACGTTCAACACAGCTTTGTTCCTTTGCCTTGGTCAGTTCTATCCCCCATGATCAACAATAGATCCAACTATTTTGATGGTTGCATTCCACCATCTTTCATAACTTTAAAAACCCTATTTATCTATATATAGTTGGTCTTGATCTAATTTAAAATGAGAAAGTTGCAAGCATTTTACTAAAATGATTGTCTTTTGACTCATTGAGGGTCAAATGGTCACATATCTTTATGTTCGAATGATTTGCGATCCAAACTACTTGGGATGGAAAGTAGGTTGAACAAGCTTTCTAACTGTTCAAACCACACAAAAATCTGAATTTCAAACTGTCCGGGACAAGCCTGCAAAGTTTGGTCTTTTGGCAAGCTTCACTGCGCCCCAGCCGTATCCTTATGCGCCTCAGGCGCACTCTCTTGCGCCCCAGGCGCATTTTTAACACTTTAAAACATGCTAAATTTTGAGGGCCCAATACGGACACACTCGAAATCCGATTTTAGCATGGTTTGAACCGTTGGAAAGCTTGTCAAATATACTTTTTCAATGGAAGTTTTTTTGAGCCAAAATCATTTGAACATCAAATTAAATTACCATTTTACCCTTAGTGGGTCGAAAAACAAATCATTTCACTAAAAAGCTCGTATCACCGTCATTTTAAATCGGATCAAGACCAATTATGAATCTATAGATAGGGTTTCCAAACTAATAAAACAGGATGAAAAGGAAAAATAGAATTAAAGAAGTACAATTTATTAAAAGTTGGTTAAAAGAAGACCAATTCAAAGATAAACGGACCACTAAAGCTAAACACGTTAGCACGCTCTCTACACATTCTAAGTTCCAATACGAACACACATTCCTAAATCTAGGAGATTCCATCATTCTGTATAAGAGTTAAAAAAATCTTATACGGCTTTCCACACTTCCTCGAATCATCAAAAATTGTTTCATCATCAATCTTCGACTAAAGCAACGCTCGTACGTTTACAAGGCAAAATGTGAATGTTGACACCACCATACTATTAATCGTCCACTATGACTACCACACCACTACCACTTAAACTATTAGAAAAAAATATCAGAGCCTTTTTTTTTGGTAAGAAAAATTTCTATGGCACAAAAACACCGCAGGATGCAACAAAACTCACAGGGCCATACCCCTGGCGACCAATACATTAGTTTCAAACGAAAAAAGCGCAGACTCATATCTACACGTATTGATTCCAAAAATACGAGAATCTAGAAGTCAGTCATCACACAAACCCCTATTCTTGGCAGTAAACTTCACTGTGGTCCAAGAGCTTAACCTAGCTCAAATAGCATAAAACATGGCTCGGACAACCTCAGGGACACCACTTGATCTACCTTTAAAAATCCTGAAATTTCGTTCACCCCAAAGAAAATAAAGTGAAGCAGCCAAAGATAGGTTATAAATGTAATTCCGGAAACCCTTACCCGCACGATTCTGCCTAGCCCATTCAAGTTCTTGAGAAAGATGCAGAACAACCTTATAAATGCCATTGCGGAACAGGATTTGCCCCCAAATAGCAGCAGCGAAGTCACACTCAAAAAATAAATGATTATGAGAGTCCATGCCATTCAAACACAGCACACACTGGGAATTACTCGCAGCTACTCACCATCTGACCAATCTGTCTCTAGTGGACAGCCTGCCCAGGATTGCGAGCCACTCAATAAAGCTCCACCGTGGCACACCCTAATTGAACCCGACCATGGGATGCCAAGGCTGGATAGGAGACCGATGTCTACATGCTTCTCAAGCAGATTTTACAGTGAAGGAACCGTCCACTGTTAAGGTCCAAACAACCTTATGACACTCAGAGACGGAAGGCAAAAAAGTATCAAGAGTATTCCGTATGATGTACTACACAGCTCTGTTCCTTTGCCTTGGCTAGTTCCATGCACCTTGATCAACAATAGAGGACACCTTAGCACGTTGTTTCCTTCATTCGGTGCTACAATCGCTAGTTCTTAGGTAATTATTCCTGGTTTGTGTAGTTCTCCAAAATGTTCTAATGTTCTTATGATCTAAAAACAGAGTTTCTCTTTCTGTGTGTGTTATAGCTATTAAGTTAAGCAATGTTTCTAAGGCGCCAACGTTCAAGTGAGGGTAGTCAAATGGCGGTGGTGGAAGTGGTGGTGGTGTGGTAGTCATATTGGCCGATTAATTGTGTTGGTGGTATCAACATTCGAATTTTGCTTCGTAAACGTAGAAGCGTTGCTTTTGTCGAAGATTGATGTAGAACCAATTTTAAATGATTCGAGGAATTGTGGAAAGCCCTACAAGATTTTTTTAACTCTTATACAGAATGAAGGAATCTCCTAGAGTTAGGTATGTGTGTTCGTATTGGAACTTAGAATGTGTAGAGAGCATGCAAACGTGTTTAGCTTTAGTGGTCTGATGATCTTTGAATTGGTCTTCTTTTAACCAACTTTTCATAAATTGTACTTCATTAATTCTATTTTTCCATTTCATCCTGTCTTATTAGTTTGGAAACCCTATCTATAGCTTCATGATTGGTCTTGATCCGATTTAAAATGACGGTGATACGAGCTTTTTAGTGAAATAATTTGTTTTTTCGACCCACTAAGGGTAAAATGGTAATTTACTTTGATGTTTAAATCATTTTTGATGAAAAAATCTTCCGTAAAAAATGTAGATTTTACAAGTTTTCCTACGGTTCAAACCACGCTAAAACCGGATTTCAAGTGTGTCGTTGTTGAGCCCGCAAAATTTAGCTTGTTTTTAAATGTTAAGAATGCACCCAAGGCGCATGGGAGTGCGCCTGAGGCGCATAAGGATACGCCTGGGGCGCAGTAAAGCTTGCTAAAAGACCAAACTTTGCGGGCTTGTCCTGGACAGTCTGAAATTCTGATTTTCGTGTGGTTTGAACCGTTATAGAAAGTTTGTTCAACCTACTTTCTATCCCACGTAGTTTGGATCCCAACTCATTTGAGCATAAAGATATGTGACCATTTTACCCTCAATGAGTCAAAAGACAATCATTTTAGTAAAACACTCGCGACTTTCTCACTTTAAATTCGATCGCGACCAACTATATATAGAAAAATAGGGTTTTTAATGTTCTGAAAGATGGTGGAATGCAACCGTCAAAACAATTGGATCTAGTTCCTGATAATTGAGTAAAAAGTAGACTATTAGAAAAATTCTTTGGAGCCTTTTTTTTGGTAAGTAAAATATTGCACCAAAAAATCGCAGATAGCTACAAAACTCATAGGGGCATACCCCTGGCACACCTATACATCAGTTTCAAATGAAAAAATCATAGACTCAAATCTACACGTATTGATCCAAAAAATTCGAGAATCTTGAAGCCAGTCATCACACAAACCCCTATTCTGGGTAGTAAAATTCACTGTGGTCCTAGAGCTTAACCTGGCTCGAATAGCATCAAAAATAGCTCGGACAACCTCCAGGGACACCTCTGGATCTACCTTGAAAAATCCTGGAATTCCGTTCACCCCAAAAAAAATAAACTGAAGCAGCCATAGATAGCTTATAAATGTAATTCCGGAAACCCTTACGCGCACGATTCTGCCCTGTCCATTCAAGTTCTTGAGAAAGTTGCGAAACAGCTTAATTTATAAATGCCATTAAGGATCAATATTTGCCTCCAAATCGCAGCAGAAAAGTCACACTCAAAAAATAAATGATATTAGGACTCCATGCCATTCAAACTCAGCACACACTGGGAATTACTCGCGGCTACAAACCAACTGACCAATCTGTCTCTAGTGGACAGCCTGCCCAGGATAGGGAGCCACTCAATAAAGCTCGATCGAGGCACACCTTGATTGAACCAGACCAAGGGATGCCTAGGTTGGATAGGAGACCGATGTCTACATACTTCTCAAGCAGATTTTACAGTGAAGGAACCATCCACAGTTAAGGTCCAAACAACCTTATCACACTCAGAGACGGAAGGCAAAATAGTACATGGGTATTCCGTATTATGTTCAACACAGCTCTGTTCCTTTGCCTTGTCCAGTTCCATCCATCTTGATCAACAATAGAGGACACCTTAGCACGTTGTTTGCTTCATTCGGTGCTCCAATCGCTAGTACTTAGGTAATTATTCGTGATTTTTGTGGTACTAAAAAATATTCCCAAGTTCTTATGATCTAAAACAGAGTTTATCGCTCTGTGTGTGATATAGCTATTAAGTTCCGCAATGCTTCTAAGGCGCAAACATTCAAGTGAGGGTAGTCAAATGGCGGTGGTGGATTGGCCGGTTAATTGTGTTGGTGGCGTAAACATTTGAATTTTGCTTCGTAAACGTACAAGCGTTGCTTTAGACGAAGATTGATGTTGAAAAAATTTTAAATGATTCGAGGAAGTGTGTAAAGCCCTGCAAGATTTTTTTAACTCTTATACAGGATGAAGGAATCTCCTAGAGTTAGGAATGTTTGTTCGCATTGGAACTTAGAATGTGTAGAGAGCGTGCAAATGTGTTTAGCTTCAGTGGTCCGATGATCTTTGAATTGGTCTTCTTTCAACCAACTTTTCATCAATTGTACCTCATTAATTCTATTTTTCCTTTTCATCCTGTCTTATTAGTTTGGAAACCCTACCTATAGATTCATAATTGGTCTTGATCCGATTTAAAATGACGGTGATAAGAGCTTTTTAATGAAATAATTTTTTTTTCGACACACTAAGGGTAAAATGGTAATTTGCTTTGATGCTCAAATGATTTTGGATTAAAAAAAACCTCCATAAAAAAAGTAGATTTAACAAGTTTTCCAACGGTTCAAACCACGCTCAAATCGGATTTCGAGTGTGTCCGTATTGGGCCCGCAAAATTGAGCATGTTTTTAAGTGTTAAGAATGCGCCCAGGGCGCATAAGGATACGCCTGGGGAGCAGTAAAGCTTGCTAAAAGACCAAACTTTGCGGGCTTGTCCCGGATAGTCTGAAATTCAAATTTTCTTTTGGTTTGAACCGTTAGAAAGTTTGTTCAACCTACTTTCTATCCCAATTAGTTTGGATCGCAAATAATTTGAACATACAGATATGTGACCATTTTACCCTCAATGAGTCAAAAGATAATCATTTTAGTAAAACGCTCGCAACATTCTCATTTTAAATTAGATCAAGACCAAGTATATATAGATATTCTGAAAGATGGTGGAATGCAACCATCAAAACAGTTGGATATAGTTCACGATAAGTGAGTAAAAATGAGACTATTAGAAAAAAATTCGGAGCCTTTTTTTTTGTAAGTAAAATTTTTATTGCACCAAAAAACTGCAGGAAGCTATGAAACTCACAGGGGCATACCCCTGGCACACCTATACGTCAGTTTCAAACGAAAAAAGCACAAACTCATATCTACACGTATTGATCCCAAAAATTCGAGAATCTAGAAGTCAGTCATCACACAAACTCCTATTCTAGGCAGTAAACTTCACTGTAGTCCAAGAGCTTAACGTGGCTTGAATAGCATCAAAAATAGCTCAGACAACCTCAGGGACACCTTTGGATGTACCTTGAAAAATCTTGGAATTATGTTCATCCCAAAGAAAATAAACTGAAGCAGCCAAAGATAGCTTATAAATGTAATTCCGGAAACCCTTACCCACGTGATTCTGCCCAGCCCATTCAAGTTCTTGAGAAAGAGGCACAACAGCCTTATAAATGCCATTATGGATTAGGATTTGCCCTCAAATAGTAGCAGAGAAGTCACACTCAAAAACTAAATGATTACGAGACTCCATGCCATTCAAACACAGCACACACTGGGAATTACTCGCGGCTACACCCCAACTGACCAATCTATCTCTAGTGGACAGCCTGCCCAGGATAGCGAGCCACTAAATAAATTTAAAGCTCCACCATGTCACACCTTGATTGAACCAAACCAAGGGATGCCAAGGTTGGGTAGAAGACCGATGTCTACTTGCTTCCCAAGCAGATTTTATAGAGAAGGAACCATCTGTAGTTAAGGTCCAAACAACCTTATCACACTTAGAGATGGAAGGCAAAATAGTATCAGGAGTATTCCATATGATGTTCAACACATCTCTTTTCCTTTGCCTTGGCTAGTTCCATCCACCTTGATCAACAACAGAGGACAACTTAGCACGTTGTTTCCTTCATTCGGAGCTCCAATCGCTAGATCTTATGTAATTATTCGTGGTTTGTGTGGTTTTCCAAAATATTCACAAGTTCTTATGATCTAAAAATAGAGTTTCTCTCTGTGTGTGTGTGTTATAGCTATTAAGTTACGCAATGTTTCTAAGGCGCAAACGTTCAAGTGAGGGTAGTCAAATGGCGGTGGTG
>JAOTQK010075744.1:0-10154 GCA_025642025.1 Rhododendron ferrugineum | reverse complement strand
AAAAGTTCACAGCAGCGTCAGCGAATAGGGCTTCCTCTGCCTGGGGGAGAGACACCTCCCCTCCCTCCTCCCCCGGGCGTTCTACTCTCTTTCCCTTTTTCCTACACAGATCCACTCCTTGCTCCCTTTCTTGCCGTTTCTCTTCCCGGGGCAGTCGTCCACCCGTCAGCTACCACATCTGGGGGTAGACGGTTGTCCTAACGGCTAGGTGTTGGTGGCGGAGTCATGGCAGCACGGTTTCCAACCAGTTCTGCTCTTGGGCAATCTTGGTCTTTGGCCTAACGGCTTTGTGTGACTGTGCAGCAGGTGTGGGGGTGTGGCTGTGGAGATCCGGTGGTTTGGCGGCGGGTTGCGGTGGCTTTGGGGTGGCGTATTGGAAGTGCTCAGGTGACGGGTGCTCTTGGTCGTTTATAAGATCCGAAGTGGTGGCGTCTTGGCGGCCATCTATGGAGTCCGGCACCTCGCGGGGTTCACGTCATCTCAGATCATCATTTCTCGCCGTTGGCTACTGGTTGATGTCAGGTGTTGTGGTTGGTGTTGCTGTCGGTCAAGTGGTGGAGGTGGGGCTGTGGCGGGTCCGGTGGGGGTGGGGGTTTTCAAGTGGTGGCGGCGGAGCTGATCGGGTTTGGTGCGGCGATGGTGGTGCTTTCTGTGTAGGGTTTAGGCTGTGGCAGGCTCAGCTCATGTTTGGGCTGAGTCTTTTTGGGCCAGGCCCATGTGATTTAATGTTGTATTCTTTGGGGCCTGGACTATTTGGGAGTGTTTGGTTTGATCCAAACAGTTTTTTTCCTTTTCATCCAACCCTTAGTTGGATTCCCCTTTCCATATCTTGATGTACCATTTGTCGAAGATTTCTGAATAAAATTTTTTTGCCTGTCAAAAAAAAAGTTGACTAATATTGCATATCCAACTTCTTTTTTTTAATCGCGGATAAAAAAAAACTTATTTTTTTAAATCTATTTTGGCTATTCAAATCAACTTAACATCATCAGGAATGCTAGGTACACTACATCACTCACTATACCATCCACTACATGCCCCAAAACAACGTCGTTTTGGGGCATCCCTGAAAAAAAAAAATGAAATCTCAAAATCATAACGCATTCCCTGATTCCCCTCTCAGTTGCAGAAGAATGGAGAGAGAGCAGAGGGGGGCACCACACCCAACCCAACCCACCGCCAAGCACCACCACTGCCGTCGACAACGACGGAGAAGACGCCTCCATCACCGCCGACCACCACCGCCGTATGTCGTCGAGCTTCTAATTACAATTACTAGTATCGATCTCAAAGGTCTCGACCGCCACCACCGCCGTACACCGATGAATGCCAGTCTCTCGATCAATTTCGAACACTGGTATCAATCGAACTAGGGTTCCAATTTCAATTCGTAGATATTGGGGTTTTTTGCAAAAAAAATTAGGGTTCCAATTGCGGATCAAAAGGTTAGCCGAATAATTGTAACTATATCTTAATCATTGGTTTCTAGGTATGTTTGGGAATCGAACTAAGGCGTGGAACTGAAATCAGATTGTATCTCAGAGAGGAAGCTGGGGAATATTTGGAGGAGAGCAAACTGAAGCTGGGGAATATTTGGAGGAGAGTAATACATACATTGGTATATATTACTTGTCTAACAATGATATTCAATGGAAAAGGAGAATTTCGTTCTGACTTCATAAGTTGAGAAGCTTTAAAACCTACTGGAACTTCAGTGAGCTTATACCAATTGAGGTCACTTTAATCACCACAATTGCATAACCACAGGAGCTTCCTTTTTCGTTTGCAGTTCTCTTTTATTACCATGGACAACCACCCCACCTTAGCACTGTAGTTTTATCATCCACTGATTTACTTAAGTCCCAATTGATTGCATTAGATATCTGGCTTTGTGTTTCTCAATCATTTTACTTGAAGTTACTTCTAGAATGGTACTTATAATCAAATCTTGGATTGTTAATATGTACATCCGTTGCTAAGAAATGGTAGCCAAATTTGGCCTTTTTGTGAGTTCACTTGAACTACAGTTAGAGTGATCTTTGTGTGTTTTGAGCATGCTAATGTGAGGGTTTAACCCTTTCAAGGTAGGGTTTAACCCTTTCAACACTTTAACATCAGTGCCAAGGACTGCTGCTGCTTTTGCTGTTGTCAAGGACGATGTTGCTTCATTTTTTGCTGCTAATTTTTGCTGCTGATTGAATTCTTTGCAGCATTATGGCCATGCTGTAAACTGCTGAATTCATAAACCTACATTGGAATCTGCTGCTGACTTTCCTCTGCTCACTCTGCCAATATTTCTTATACTGGAATATGCAATCTGCTGCTTTCTTTGTTTACTGTGGCTGTTTGGGAAGAGCCTAAGGGTGAAGCAACATGCTTATTATGTTGAAAAATGAAGATAAGAATCTTGTAATTGGGTGCTTTTTGCATCCAGATCATCAAAACTGCTACTGTCCCAGCAAGAGGGAGAGCACAAAGCAGTTTCACGACTTCAAAATCAAGTTCCCCTTGGTGTATGGAGCATCCAGCCAAGAAGAGATGCTAGTGAGACTTTGGATTTTTTTCATTTTGCTTGTAATATAGCTTAGGATAGACGATGATGATGATGTTCGGCTCATGCCTCTTTTGTATAACATTATGTATTTTTTTCATTGGAGAGCAATCTAGTTCTTTTTGCTATCACACGGTCAGGATATATTGTTCAAATGCTCAAATTTGTTGATAGGGTTGATGGATGGCACTGTTGGTTTCTTTTCTTTTAATTCATAGCAATCTAGGATGGTTTATTATTGTGGCAACTTATTGAGTAAAGATGACAATGCGTTTGACTGAGACGCTATGACGTCGGGCAAGACCGAAAACAAGAGAAACTCTGTCGAATTTTTTAGAAAATACCTTGAGACACATCTTTCAAGATGCAAGATACGATACGTACTGCCATAAATTGCATTTATCAAATATAATCCAAGATATGATACATCTTTCAAGATACAAGATACGGTACGGATACAAGATTATATTTGATGAATGCAATTTATGTTAGTGAAACGTATTGTGTCGTATCCTATCGTATCTTGAAAGATGTGTCTCAATGTATTTTCTGAAAAATTTGACAAAGTTTCCCTTGTTTTCAATCTAGCTTGATGTCACAGCGTCTTAGTCAGCTCTAGCAACAGAAAAAAAGAGCAAAACAACAGTTCAAGGCAAAACACCATGCCCATTGTTTCATAAATGTTCAAGGCAGATAGAACT
The DNA here is from genome assembly GCA_025642025.1 of Rhododendron ferrugineum. Classification (NCBI taxonomy): domain Eukaryota; kingdom Viridiplantae; phylum Streptophyta; class Magnoliopsida; order Ericales; family Ericaceae; genus Rhododendron; species Rhododendron ferrugineum. Next base: position 6,902 of record JAOTQK010075744.1, on the reverse strand, counting down.
TTGTATGGCTTTGAAGGAAAAAAAAAAATCAGGCCTTGCCTTAAGAGCTTCGGGACAATAACTAACAAAGAAAACCTATGTAGATAAGCTCAAGGAAGCTGACGCCACAAGAAGTAGAACTATAAACCCAGAGGTATTAGAATTTCATAATGTACCACTCATTATCTCAAAATGTACCACTCTGAAACCAATGAAGCAACAAAAATAGAGTACAAACTTGCATATTTTCAAACAAGCCATGAAATATTGTAAAATTGAAGCAAAGGCCATGAGCCGAACATCATCATCATTGTCTACCCTAAGCTATATTACAAGCCAGACGAAAAAGAAAAATCCTAAGTGTCGTTAGCATCTCTTCTTGACTTTGTGCTCTCCCTCTTGCATAGCTTTGTGCTCACCCTCTTGATGATCTGAGGTTGTGCACTAACATGAACCAAAGCAGGTAGCAGATATGCTAAAGTCTTTTCAGAATCTATCTCAGCAATGCCAATTAAATCACTTCCTTTTAAGGCCATTGGCCATCCTTGTGACTGATTAGGTGTTGGCTCAACAAAGCCCAATCTGGTGATAGTCTACAGGCAATAACCTATCAACCATATAAGATCAAGAAGTTAATCAATAACACATCTTCAAAAGTTGTAGCAAGAATCTAGACATTGAATCCAAACTCCAATACATGACAGCTGATGCATTAACAATCTCAATGCGCAAAACTAAGTAGGAAGAGAAATAATGCAGAAGGGTCTGAAGATTTTCTAATTCTATGTTATGCTACATCTTTAAATAACACAAATAGATTTTCCAATCCAAGAAGTCCTCTCAAGACCAACACCACTATGCCAACCAAAATGATTTTCAGCACATAATTTCCTCTTTTTTTCTCAGCTTCATAACAGAGGACATTTCAACCCAATGATGTATAGCAAGCAAGTACATGCTCGCATTTTTTGCTTGCACCACTATAGCCAAAAAACACAAAGATATCTATGCTTTCTTCCACAAGAATCCAAGCAAACAGACTAACATACACTTCAATGCATTGTGCCTTGCTCCCTTCCTTTTCACAGGTCATGTGATGGTATCCATGTCAAATTCATCTGTCTACGACCTCCCTTCAGACACTTCGACATATATTCAACCACACCAAGAACAAAGCCATACCTAAACTTCCTAAACTCCCATTAGGCATGTAATCATACATAAGCAGCCTTGTGATTTGGTTCCAACAACCCCCCCAAAAATTTCACAATGCATTAAATGCCCCAAAACTAAATAGCTAAAACTGATTGAAATTGGAACACTAATTAGAACCCTAATTTTTTGAGCAAAAATCCTCAATTTCTACGAATTGAAATTGGAACCCTAGTTCGATCAATACCAGCGTTCGAGGGAGATAGAGTTCGAGAGAGAGACCTTCGGTGGCGTACGGCGGCGGCGGCGGCGGCGGTGGTGGTGGTGGTCGAGACCTTCGTCAGCGTTCTAGATCGATACCATTGATTGTGGTTCGAAGCTCGTCGGCGTACGGTGGTGGTGGTGGTCGGCCGTCGTGGAGGCGTTTTCTCCGTCGGTGTCGTCGGCAGTGGTAGTGCTTGGCGGTGGGTTGGGTTGGGTGTGGTGTCCTCCTCTTCTCTATCTCTCTGTTCCTCTTACGTCGACTGATAGGGGAAACGGGGAGCGAGGTTCTGATTTTGAGAATTTTTTTTTTGAACTCCCCAAAACGACGTCATTTTGGGGAGGTAGTGGATGGTGTGGTGTAAGAGGTAGTGTACGTAGCATTCCTGTAACATCATTGGTGACGACATGATTGGCAATGGGTCACATTCAACCTAACGAATTGAACAATTGATTGTTCAAGTTTGATTTGAAAAATTAATGAGATTTAAAAATATGTTCAATTTCGATTTGATTTTGATGGGAAAAATCAATCTTTAAAGGAGTTTTAACCGAGTCGATCTTGAATAAAACTTGATTTTTTTTTTAAATATCATAAGTCGAAGGAGCCTAGTAGTAGTAGTTTTGTTCAAGTTTGGTTTGATTTGAAAGTTCAGCGAGTTTTAAAATGTTCAAACTTGTTTCATTTATGCAACCAATTAATTTCAAGCGAGTTTTTAATGAGCGAGCACGAGTTTTGGTTTGTTTGGATGCAATCTAGACCGTAGAAGCACGTAAAATAAGTCTCAATAATGGACGGCTCAGATTAGCAAGGGCCAAGATGCAATCTAGACCATCGATTGCAAAAAATACGGCCCGGATGCCGCAAAATACAACCCTGTAGTGCCGCTCTGCACTACAGAAACCCCCTCTCCCGAGAGAGTAGAAAGAGAGTCAAGCAAGGATCTAATGTGGGCATGGAACACGGTGGGAACCTCGTGAAGCAACACGTGGTGGACGGGGGTGCAGCTGGTCTTCCTCTCCTTTGGACTGACTGGGCGAAGCATGTTACATGTGTAGTCCCCACCTAGGGATGGCAATCGGCCCCGTCCCGTCCCGTCCCGTTTTTCAATTCATTTTTGGGTATAGGATCGGGGTTAAAATTCCAAAACCCGATCGGTCCTCTCCTTTGATTGTTAATAGTAAGTCTTTATTTTTCGTTTTTTGGGTTCGACGATTGGATCTAGGGATCCAATTTTCTTTTGTATTTGGAGGACCATCTACGATGGGTTCAGTTTATGGGAAAAAATTATATACAAAGGTGATACCACGTTATTCTGCTGATGTGGTACAACAAACCAATCATTTTCGACCATGTATGAATCCTAGTCCACGCAGTGGTGATGTAGTGGTTAGTGAGATCCATGTAACTACCCACCACATGTGCATGGTGGGGTCAACATGCAGTGCCGGCCCTGATGTTTGAGTTGCCCAAGTCTGGCTCCAAGCTTGATTGCCCACGTACTATTAAGTCATTAAAAATAAAAATGACATGCAAGTAAAAAAAAAATCAACGTTACATTGTACTTTTTGCTTGAATTACATCAACAAATAAAAATCAAAATGCAACTATGGTTATATTGCTTTATGATTACCACAATTCAACTCAAAGAAAATAACTTCTCCTTACTTTATCTTATCCATATACTTATTTTCAATTGATATCACAACCAATTCACTTAATCTCCCGTGTGATATAGTAGTCCGAAGGTAAATTTTTATGCGACTTCAACTAAGAAAAGCTACTCTCCGCCAAAGTAATTAGTTTTACAAATCCCTTTTAGCAAAAGAGCCTACTAGATAACGTTAAAATGAAGAGAGTAATATTTATCACTATATACATCTTAACGTTTATATCAGTTAGTGTAATCGAAAGAAATACGAAAGTAAAATAGTTCATCCAAAACATACAAAAAAGATATATTACAATAAAGTTTATTTGTCAAATAAACCCTTTAACTTTTAATAGTAGAGATCACCTGAAAAATATAAAACGGAAAAAAGTAATAGTAGCTAGAAAGCTTAAGTAGATAGTAGTACTATTTAAAAAAAAAAAAAGAAAAAAAAAGATGTACTAAAGAGAGAGATAAAGAAGAAATTAAAAATGACAAAGGAAAATCACACGCCCTGTGACTCAAACCTGGGGGTGCACCATGGAGACATTCAGATTTTCCGCTGGACCAAAGAAAATTTCTATGCAAGTGGAGTTTTTTTTTTGTTTTTTGATCCGATGCAAGTGGAGTTAACTTAATGTTTTATTACATACTTGGAGGTTGGGTTGCCCAAGCATCAAAGACTCGTTGGGTTTACTTCAGGGCAGGCCCTGTCAACATGAACACGTGGTGTTCTGTTATTGGATTGTGATACTTAATCGAATAATCGAACTTACAATATTGAATTTGCGTTTCGATGAATAGGCTTTCAAAATTCATTAGACCCGAAAATTTATGAAAATGATAAGAATAGCAAGCACAACAAAATTAAAGGTATTGATCGTTGTGATAGTGATGCGGTCGTGTGGCTATTGTACATTAGACTATCGCACAAGACCTTGGTTCATAATCATATAAGTTCAATGAATAGATTTTAAAGGCAGTAGGCAACTAATTTTTTCGAATGCTTGATCTAAACCGATGGGATTTAACATCTTGTTGATTTAATCATTGTCACCAAAATAGGTGATAATCAGATGTCGGCAACCACATAATCGGAACACATTTGGTGCTTCCAGAAGTGTTAAAGTTCCATACTACATCACTCTTGGGCCGCCTCGACTATTTTTTTTAGAATCAGGACCGTCTATGTTTTACGTAACAAAGATTATAATATTTCTGCCAAAAATGAATTAAATCTCTTATCAATACATACTTGATCGGATGTAAAATTTCATTCTAATAATGAATCTACGTCCCAATAAAAGGCCATTCTAAATCCAGTAGACCCAAAAAATTACGACAACAATTAAAACAACCAGCAAAACAAAATGGACGTTATCGATCGTCGTGATTGTGTTGCGATCGTATGAGTATTGTACATTACACAAAAGCACAAGACCTTAGTTTACAAACAATAAGGTTCAACGTATAGATTTTAAAGGAAGTTGTTCAATAATTTTTTTTTTGATGACCGATCTAAACCGTTAAGATTGCACATTTTATCGATTCTATGTTTGTCACCAACTTCTATGATAATCGGATGTTGGCAACCACATGATCAGAACACATTAGATGCTTACATAGGTATTAAAGTCCTATAGCTCACAACTCGATGACCGCTTTATCTATTTCTTCAAAATCAGAACCGTTTATCTTTTGCGTAAGAGAGATTAGATCATTCCTGCAAAAAATAAAGTAAATTGCTTATCTTTACAAGCTTTATCGGACATAAATTATCATTCTTGTTGAATTTTTGTACAAATCGAAGAGCTTCATAAACCAGAATAAACCGAATGGAGCTCAAAATTTTCAAAAACAATTAAATAACCAATAACAACCAAATCAACGGCCTTGATTATTAAAATAAATGATTTACTGAGGTCTGTTACATTTTACTGATGAACATAATCGCAAAACACGTTTACATTTTAAATTTTTTCCCAATTTTTCTCAGTTAACCACAGTTAAACATTTTGAAATAAATTAATAAATTAATTGAAAAAAAGACAGGTGGGACAGGTGGGGTATTGTTATGGTTCTAGAGGTTATTGTCATGCCTTTTAGGGGTTATTAATTGTTATGCTCTTATGTGGTATTGTTATGCTTCGTCTACTTTTGCTTTTAGTTATGTCTTTTCTGGTTTTTAGTATGTCAACCTTGGTTTTTTGTTATGCTTTTCAAGGGTTTCTACTATACCCATGTTGTCATGACTCAACAGTTATGCCATTTAATAGTTTCGTTATGCCTACTTGGGGTTTATTTTATACCCATTTAGGAAATGTTATACCCACAGTTATGCCATTCAATTCATGTATTATGCCTTTTTAGGTTTCTTGTCATGCCATTTAGTGGTTTTATTATACTCCAATTGTTGACCTGTTGAGTTACCGGTTTGACTGATCACTTTTAGTCAAACTTGCATACGTGGCAAGATCTCAACCGTTGGATAGGAGTTACGGTGTCTCCTTTTGGGAAGGAGACAACGAAGTTTTGCCATGGATTTATGTGTTTTTTTTAGGATTTTGTCGTGTACGATCTCTTCTTGCTTTGTTTACAATTGTAGGAGAAATTCGACGCCATAGATGCCAGAGTCTCCAACCTCGAACCACACCCCTTCACGTGTAGCCAGGCTCTCTTCCATGAGCGGGCTAAGTACGTGTAAATATTTTAATATTAGGTAGTCGGGGTGGGGTTCGAACATAGGACCTATTGCCTACTTTGATACCATATTAAATTGTTGATCACTAATTCATTTAAAAGATTAAGCTGTTAAGAAAGAGGGACAACTTTATTAATTATATTGTAGACACCCCAATCCGGGCCTCGAATGTTCTTTGGGCACCCCGATGATGAAATAAAGGAAACGGTATCTTTGTGAGCTTGAAAAGGGATTCTCTCAACCCAAACCAAACCTCAACCCAAACCAAAACAACCAAAACAACCCAAAAGGCCCAAACAGCCCGAAAGCCCAAAAGACTCTGAAACTGAGCCTGAAGTACCGTGCGGAGTACACCCCTAGCGCACGGCACATCAAAAATTGGTAGGCCGCACGACACTATGAGGTCAGCTGCACGACACTTCATGTAAAGTTCTGACAGGCTCAGACAGCTGTCTGCCACGCCTATTTGAGCCACAACTGCAAGATGGCTCGGCTCAATACTGCATTTTCAGCCCGTCCAGAAAATACCTCCACCATTTGAATTCAAAATTCTTGGCTCTTTGCCTATAAATACACCCCTCCACTCAAGAGAAAGGCTCCCAACTTTCTTTCTCTCTCATCATGCTTTCATACCCATCTCATATTCCCAAGCCTTGAGGAAATGCTCCAAAAAAGACATTCTCAAGGCCTTTCTTTGCCCAAAATGCTTCATTTTTCTCCTCGCCATTGAAGTTTGCTATTTTACCCAACTTTTGAGGTTTCAACTACCCATACCCACTTATTGCTCACATCCATACCTTCACTATCCCCCGATCCTACCTATTCACGCTTTTTTTAACACCCGTCTTCACCTCTCATCATTTATCCACGATCAAGCTCGGAACCAAAGGTAACACCCTAGTTTCCTTGGGCTAGACTCAGTTCTGGCCCTGAGGGGGCTCTTCTGTCGTCAAATTTACCCTTTTCTGGTCAGATCTTGACTTAAAAACCATTTTCAAACAATAAAACGACCACTGTGCTAAGCAAGTTAAACCACGCGGCACTTTAAGGTGTCGCGCGGCATAACCAGTTCATGCGTGTGTCATTTTAAAACAACACTATTTTCTGGTTCAAACTGTTTGGATCATGGTTATCCTTCGTCAGGCCTATTTTAGATC
>JAOTQK010075656.1:0-10165 GCA_025642025.1 Rhododendron ferrugineum | reverse complement strand
AAGAGAACCTAGGTTAGAAAATGGAACGAACGTACTGAAGAAGGAACAGATGGGTTGTATGTTTTTTGTGTAGAAGGGCAAAAAGGGGAGTTCAGGGATAATTTGTTGGTTGTAGGTAGCAATTCCTTATGAGGTGGTGGTTTGTAGGTAGCAATCGACTGCGAGTAGCAAGAACTACGCTGCGAATAGCGGCCGCCAAAAATAATTAATGTGTTTCCCATTTGAGGCGCCATTTCCCCCTTTTTTTCCCCTTTAGGCGCCATTTCCCCAGATTTCCTTTTCACCATTCTTCTCTAAACTCACTTTTCCTCCTAAACTTGTTTCGATCTGCTAGTGTCGAAAAACTCTCGATTACACTTGAGGTGCTTGAAAAACTCTTCATTAAGCCCTCTTACATGGGTCATTTTCCCCTCATTTTGTCCTTTCCCCCTCCATTTCCTTTTTACTTAGAACCAAAGTTGTCAATCTCATACCGGCCAACGTACCGTTTTCATTACTGGAATGGTACGTACAGGTACCGGTCTATATCTCGGTACCGTTTCGGATTCACCGCAATTACTATTTTGAATATATTCAATATATGTCTTGATTACCACTGATCATTCCCATTACCCTAATCAACAATATATCAATTGATTCAAAACAGTAAAAAAAAACTCTAATACCAAAAAAAAACTTTTCAACTCAAAGAGAGAGAGGAGGAGGGGGGGAGGGAGAGAGACCTTGAAGACTTGAAGTAGACAGTGGGTAGTAGGAGTGTAGACACCTCAATCTGGGTTTCCAGATTAGTTTACTTTCGGTTTTTGATTCCTCAATAATGAAATGGATCATGAACACCCTGGGAAATATCGAGTGGTTGAGCTTTGAGTGTTCGATACCCCTTTAAGCCTAGCCAATTCAAAGCCAGAACCCTACTTGCTCGCGTTGGTTCACAACCTGCGGGCGCTAGCCCATGTGCCACCTGTTGGTCAATGATCAACTTGGACCATTGACCAGGGCAGAGGTAGCTTGGACTTACTTACGTAGGTCAACAATTCGCGTACGCTGGTCAAAGCATTGTCCCATCACCTTTCTCCAGTCTATTTTACACCCCGTAGGACCTTCTAATTCGTCTGAACAGTAGTCTGGGTAGGGGGGATGTTCCCCTCCCCTCACATACCTCCCATCACCTTTTCCCTTCTCATTTAATGAGTGGAGACTTTGTGACCAAGACAACCAGCCATGCATGGCTGGTGTAAGCTCCTTTCTTCACTCCTTTCCCTATATATACCCCCCTCCATTGCACAAGCAAGGGGTTACCAACTTTTGTACACCTCTTTGTTGAAAGCAATCAAAAGAGATACAAAACGCATTCAAGCAAAGCAATACACTACCCATTTTGATCCACCAACACACAATCATCCATCAACACCACCATTCAATCCTCAAACTCAAGCTCAATCACTCTTTCAAACCTACAAATCAAAGGTATAAACACCTACTTAATACTCTGATTTGATCCCTTAGGGGGGCTGGCAGGGCCAAGGCTGGTAATCAATACCAATTCTGGCCCTAAAACTAGAAAGGTTTCAAAAATCGTGTTACAGGGGACCAGCGCGCGCGCGCCACTTCGTGGCTGTGCACGCAGATCTTGCGTGGGGACTGGAAATCCTGTTATTTAATGCTTTTAATTGTATATACATCACTGCAAGCATGTTAAAAACCAGTCTACTGCTTTCCATGCTAGAATTTAGTTGTCTTTCAATAAATCATTTCTGTTTCAATGGAATACCCCTGGGGTCTTTCTGGACATGTCCTAGAATCTAAGACATGCAAAACCAAACACTGGTGGGATGGCTTAAACATGCGCGCGACAGTAATCTACCCGCGCGCTGGTTCATCTCTGACCAGTGACTGGCCTTTGCATGGGTAATTTGGCCCTAAGCCTCTATTTTATCCCCACACTATTTAGCGGTGTACTATTCTTTTGGTGGCTTCCATGCCCATTCAACTGTCTGTAACTGTAGATTAATCTGCCATTAAACTGTTTGGTTTGTCTTGCGTGTGCACTAGTCCTTCCAGAGCCTAGAGGATTGAAAGTAAGAGCTGTGGGTTTAAACCTATTGGTGCGCGAGGGTTATGGATTGACGCGCGCAAGTTTGATCTGCATGCAGTGACTTGATCAGTGCATGTTGGCCTCTTCTTAAGCACGTCACTTCAAAATAGTGGCTTCCAATCTGTTCAAAACCCACAGGAGTATGCTTTTATCCTATTCTAATTGTTTCTTTCAAGCAAGCATGCTTTCTATCACATCCTGCAAACTTGTTACAGCTTTAATCCCCTTAAAAGTTGATAAACGAAATAGAATCGCAAACGTTTTACAAATGTCCGAGTAGAGACCGATCTCTGGATTGGACGAGAGGGGTGCCTTAAAAACCTTCCCCTCTCGTAACTTGGCTCCCGAACCTAAGATATTCTGGTGATGACGGACCGGAGACAAGCCTTTTTCAAATCAAATACAGAGTAACGTTTCAAGTTCGGTTCCTTGAGTGGCGGACATTCAAACCCAAGAGGCGACTTTGAATTGAGCGTTTCGCATGCTAAAAAGGGGTGCACCCACTTATCAATCGCAATTTTTGGGGTGTGTGCCCACAAGGAGGACCTTCAAATGATTCAAGAAACCAGAGTCCAGACCATTTTTCTCAAATCCTTGCTCACTGTTATGATTTTCCATCGTTTAGGGGTGGGCAAAACAAGAGAAAATCACACATAAGCCCATAAGTTCATTTTAATTAGTTTACATTTCATGAAAAAAATAATAAAAACAAATACCATTTTGGTACCGGTCGGTATGCAGGAATATGACCAAAACATCCCGGTTCGAGCGGTACAGATCGCCTAGCTTTGTGTTCCGTTTAAGCTCCGGTACGGGTCGGTACGGAACGGAATTAACAACTTTGCTTAGAACCCTAGAAATCAAAAATTCGAAGGACCTTAATCTATGGAAGAAGAATAGTGGGTTCCACCACAGTTGGTTGTGATTCTTTGGCGGGGGTTCCGTCATAGTCAGTGGCGATTTCCGACGAGGATTTTTGGGATGATCTGGTTTAGGCATTTGAGGGCGTAGTCGGTGGCTAGAGTTTGGAGTTCAGACTTGTGGATTTGGTAATGGGCATCTGCTTCTCCAAGACCGATTGATTTGTTGTCTGATTGGGTAATGGTCTCTGCTTGATTTGCTTCCCTTTGGATACATATTTGCCTCCTTTTTTTTTTTTCTAGATGAATGGTTGTTGATCGATTCTTGTTGTGTATGGATATGGATATGGATATGTAGTATATACTTGTGTATATATGTGTTTCCTCTTAAAAAAAATATAATGGCAGATCACCAAGTATGTGTTTCCTCTTAAAAAAGAAGTATAATGTATATACATGTGTGATTCAGGTATATACCTATTGTGTTTCAATTATTGACAAGTTTATATCTCTAATTTGTAGGATAATGGATGGACAATTATTTTCTTTTGATTTAAATGAGCTTCCAACGGATGAAGATGCAACATTGGTCGAATGTGGGCAAACCAAAAGTGATTTGGGGAGAAATTAATTTGATCCTTTCATTGGACAATGTTTTCTTAGTGAAGAAGAAGCAATATTCATTTTCTATAAAAATATGCAGTTAGCTATGGATTCTCAATTCACAAAGACCGTTCTCTTAAGGAGAATGAAGAACTTAAAAGACATGACTTTTGTTGCCAATGTGAAGGAAAAGCACCCTTAAAACTTGTCGATGTTGTGCGGAAGCATTAACAAATACAGAAACGGACGTGATAATTTGCTATGTAATTGAACAAACCACAAAAGAGAGAGAAAGAAAGAGCAATCACAGAGAACACATAGATATACGTGGTTCGGTAATGAATACCTACTCTACGGGTAGTCAGATGATCGAGGGTTTCAATATGTTCTTGGCACCTTTTCAGCAAATTCTACTTCAGCAGACCTTGCATGGCCTTCTCGCCAGCATGACCCAAATGCATGTGCCACAATCTGGTAGTGTCCAAATCATCCTCCCCGACGTTGTTACAAACGGTAGCTAACCCATCTACAACTGCACTACCCTGCAGGTAATACAAATTGTTCTGCCGAATGCCCATCATCACAACCATAGCATCTTTCAAAACCTTTAGAGCTCCACCTTTAATGATAATCCGGTAACCTGTGGAGTCTAAAGTACCTAGCAATATTAGATTCTTCTTTAGATTCGGTACATACCGAACATCAGACAAAATACGGACGGACCCATCATGTAGCTTCAACCTAATCTTCCCTACCTTGATTGTCACTCCACCATCATCTTCCCTACCTTGATTGTCACTCCACCATCAACCATGTCAATGTTGGAAAACCAATCGTTGTTAGGACACATATGGTAGGTACAGCCGGAATCCATAATCCATTGATCAGACTGACAAACTAGTGACGAACCCAACAAAACTAAATTAGAATCATCATCTTCATCAGAGTGTACTATGTTGACCTTGGAACCATCCTTGCTCCTTTTCTTGGGACCATCTTTCTTCCAATGGCCTTTCTCACGATAATAAGCGCATTCATCCTTAGCAATTCTACTAGAAGTTGAGGCCCCTCTCCCCTTAGACTTGGAGCAACCCCGATTACCCCTATTCTTTCTGTTTTCAAACCTGCACTTGACAGATAAGGCTTCTCCAGTATCTCCATGTGCCTGCATATCCCTTTTGCGATACTCATTGTTCACAAGAGCATTGGAAACATCATCAAATTTAGTGGTATCCTTCCCATACATTAAAGTGGTAGACAAATGATCATATTCTTTGGGCAAGGAATTTAATAATAGCATGGCTTTATCCTCATCTAGAATCTCAACATCTAGATTCAACAAATCAACAAGTATTTTATTATAATAATTCAAGTGCTCGGTCATCGATATACCTGAACGATACTGAAACCTGAAGAGCTTCTTCTTTAGATAAAGACGATTCTCCACGCTCTTGGTCATGTACTTATCCTCGAACTTTTTCCACAGGATCTTCGCATTTGTTTCCAGCATAATAAAATATTTCTGATCCTTGGCAAGACACATTCTGATAAAACCGCAGGCCTGGCGGTTGATCTGATCCCAATCCCTTGCATCAAGTTCCTTAGGCTTGTCTTCCAAAGTAAAATCCAACTCTTGTTGGATCAGAACATCCATAACTTTACACTGTCACATACCGAAGTTATTTTTGCCATCAAATTTTTTCATGTCAAACTTCGCACTCGATATAATCGGCCTCGAAGCCCCAGGCCGATAACTCGATTCAGTTTTGGTGGATTCTCCATCTTTTGGAGTTTTACCAGATTCTTTAGACATCATTCTTCAATAACAAAGCAAAAATCACCAGAAGCAAACCCTAGATTGAAAACCTACTCCACGAGCAGTTAGACGATCGAGGGTTTCACTATACGAAAGTAATCGGATGCCCAAAGGGCTATAGATGAGATCTCTCAGAGTTTCTCACTTTGCCTCTCACAGAAAAGCTGCTGTGAATGCAATACAATAAGCTGAAAACCCTAAAAATGGCTTAAATAGGGTTTTGTTCTGTGCCCAACCGCCTGGGCGAAAAGTTCAGAGAGCGAGGATCTAAATCGGATAACATGGTTGTACGGACCGCCGGGCCAACTTGAAACCCGCCAAGGCCAAACTGGATTTTCACTCTGGCCACAGTGATTTTCGCCCGGGCAAAAAAGTTAGACTGCTTAGAAAACAACGAACAACCCCAGACAGCTCCAGAACAGACCCAAACAACTCCGAATGGCTCCGAAATCGAGCCAAACATCTCAGTGATCCATTCAAGCAACAATGAAATAGGAAATCGGTGAAATGTGAATGCAAAGCTCGAATCTGTATCACTTTAAGAAAATCTTTTGAATTTTTTTCTCAAGAATGGCATATCACTGCGTGTGTTAAAGAACACAATCACGAGTTGTTAGCTCCTTTAGAAGTTTGTTTTCTTTCAGCTTATCGAACAATTACTAAGAAGGATGACGATCATATCTTATTGTTAAAAGAATGAGGTCTTTCAGTTAGACAAATAATGCGTGTTATGGAAGAATATCGATCATGGATTTGTTCAATTTTTTGAGAAAGATGTTCGAAATCTTTTTATTAGAATCCAAAAGAAGGATGAAGTCAATGATGCCACGTATATTCTACGATACTGTGAATTGTCTAAAGAAGAAAATTGCAAGTTTCGGTATGCGTTCACACTAGATGAACAAAGAAAGCTAGGGCATATTTTTTTGGTCATCAACCCATTGTTTTGATTGGTACCAAAGGTTTTGGGATGTTGTTGTGTTTGACACCACTTACAAGATTAACGCGTATCAAATGCCGTTAAGTATTTTTCATGGGAGACAATAATAATGGAAAGACAATATTATTTGGATGTGCACTTCTTCGAAACAAGACTGCAAGTGCTTTTCAATGGTTGTTCAAGGTAATTAGTAAGACCATATGTTTTCCCTCTTGTCATCAAATGCAATTTACTTTGACATTCTAACTTATTTTATTGTGATTTGTAGACTTTTCTAACTTTAATGAAGAAACAACCCAACTTTATCTTTCTCCTCGAAATCTTCCATTTCTAGGAGGTCCTCGCGAGTGTAGATTCCCATTATTATTAATTGATTAAGAAAAATAAGTCTTTCTTCATCAAAAAGTACATCAACTACAATCTTGACTAATCAAGATCCATGGATGAGTGAAGTGATTGCAAAAGAATTTCCTTGTACAAAGCATATCTTTTGTATATGGCACATTACAAGTAAATTTAGTGGTTGGTTCAGTGTTATTCTTTGCGACCAATATCAGACGTGGTGTGCTAGTTTTTATGAGTTATATCACTTAGAAACACCTCAAGAGTGTGACGATCACTGGGCCCAAGTCATTGCCAAGTAAAATTTGCATTCCAACAAGCATGTCATGGGTTTGTATGATATTTGACATTTTTGGGTGCCAGCTTACCTACGTGATTATTTTTTTGGAGGGATGTGTAACGACCCGCTCCCGTCCTGTACAATATTGTCCGTTTTGAACACCGAACCCCATTAGACTTTCCAGTGAGGTCACCCATTCCTGTATTACTCCAAGGCGAGCACTCTTAACTATGAAGTTCCAATGGATTTTGACGCCCTTACGGTTTTAAAAGGCCTTATACAAGGTAGGAGGACGATCTATTATTTTATAGCACACAACTTCCACTTCACCAAGCGATGTGGGAACATCCCCGGCTAACCACTCTGGTCACCGATCAGACAGCCCCGCACGGGTCCCAATTGCCCTCAGGCTGGTCGACCGCTACCTGGAACTCTCAGGGGCGGGGCATCACAATCTCCCCCACATTAGGAACACACGTCCTTGTGTGTGGTCCAGATTCTGTCCCACATTTTCGGTTGGTGCATGCTCTAATACCATATGTAACGACCTGCTCCTGCCTTGTACAATATTATCCGCTTTAAACACCAAAACCCATCATACTTCCCAGTGAGGTCACTCGTCCCTGGATTACTCCAAGGTGAAGTTCTAATGGCTTTTGACGCCCTCACGACTTTAAAAGACCTCGTACAAGGTAGGATGACGATCTATTATTTTATAGCACACAACTTACACTTCACCAAGTGATGTGGGACCACCCCCGACTGACCTCTCTGGTCACCGATCAGACAGCCCTGCATGGGTCCCAACCGCCCTTAGGCTGGTCGACCACTACCTGGAACTCTCAGGGGCGGGGCGTCACAATATTTACTGTAACATCCTGAATTTTTCGGAGTAGTAACTTTACTTTTGCTGGTATTTAGACAATATGAGGGGGAAGGCATTCGGTGCCTTGTATAACGTGTAGTGTGTGGATGTGAGCCTTGTAGAGTTGGACGTGGAGCACATTTGTGAGTTGGCGGATTTAAGATTTGGATGACTAGGGGTTGTTTGATAACCTAAATTCAGCACTTAAAACTAAATCAATTAAGTAATAAGTGATTCAGTACTTAATTGATTCAGTAGGTTTGATAACCACATTTTACATTGCTTAACAAATTAAGTGCTACTTAAAATGTAGGCTAAAAAGTTGAAAAAAATTAAGTAGCTTTGAGTTACATAATTCTGGCTGGATTTTTGTGTACTTGCATTCAATAGCCATACAACCACCACAACCACTCCCACCACCGCCACTCCTACAACTATTCCACCACCACCACTACCACTTCGCCACCATCACCATCAATCCACCACCACCTCTACCACTCCACCACCACCTCTACCTCTCTAGCCCACCACTACATCGCCACCACCTCTATCATGCTGCCACCACCGCCACTACAACGCCATCATTGCACAACTACTCTACCACCACCTACTCCACCACTCCAACCCACCACCACACTGTTGCCACCACTACCACGCCGTCGCCCCCACCACCACCACAATGCCACCATTGCACAACCACCACTCCACTATTACACCACCATCACTCCACCGGCACCCCTCCATTACACCACCACTCCAACACCACCACCACCACGCTCATTCCATCCCTACTCTCACCACCCCCCTCGCTCCATCACCCCCCTCGCTCCATCACCACCAACCCACCACCACCACAATCACCACTCCACCATTACCATAAGTACATTGTGACTATTAGTAAATTAAAAGCGAATCAGAACTAAAATTAATTCTTTATTTTTTAATTCAGTGCTTAATATATTTATCAAACAACTTTTCAGCTTATAAAATTCAGCTTTCAGTACTTAATTTTTCAGCTTTCAGTTTTATCAAACAACCCTTAAGCATCACTTGGTATTTAAGCAAACAAATTAAAGTATTACCGTGGAATGAAACTTGGAATAGTTGGGACGTCTAGAGAACAAAGTTGACATGCAATTGATTTTATTTCGGTTGTGATAGGATCTTAATATGTTGTTCCAGGTGGTATAAATGGCTTGAATAAATGTTAAAGTGTGTATAACAAACAACATTAGACTTGCCTTTTGTCCGTCAAAAATAAAAATCCATCCTTTATCCTCAGGCTTGCCAATGATATCTGTGAGAAGTTCAAGAAACCAAGTTCAACTGTCCTTTAGCTCAGATTCCACAACTGGCGTTGCAATATGCTACATTTGGTTGTTACCATCTCTCCAACAGCATGCATCAACTGCCCCCCAAATGGACCTTTCAAGAAACAAGCATCCAAACTAATAATGGGGCTACAGTTGCCTACAATTCCCTTGCCTTGAGCATCATACATAATGAACATCCTTTGAAAAAAAGGGTTTCTCTCTGGGCAAGGTCTATCAACAAGAATTTTTGCATAACTCCCAGGGTTCTCATTTCTTATCATCTCACATTAGTCCCACAATCTATGGTATTGTTCACCATGTGCCCCCTCCACCATCTCTATAGCCTTCCTCTTAGCCCTATAAATTTGCATATCAAAAACATCCAACATCCATTTTCTACTAACATCATTTGGCATTGCCTTCACCTTCCAATCCGGGTCATCATTTACCGCATCTACATACTTCTTGGCCAACCACTCTGCAGATACCCACTGGTTGTAGTAAACCTTGGGGCAAGTATGTTCCCCTTTAAGTTTTTTAATTTGGTAAGTTGTTGTGCCACCCACCCTAGATGCATGAAGTCTCCATTCACAAGGATGTTTCCCTTCTGGATCTTTGCACCTCACAATTACCCTCTTTGATTCACTTTTTAAGTACTTGTATTGACATCCATGCCTAGGATGAAACTCCTTCAAGAATGCCCTAAAATCCCTAACATTGGGAAACAATATCCCTTCCACCAATTTGGAATTTTTCATGTCTCTTTCTTCATTGAACTCTGGGTATTTGATATTCTTTTCCCTATCTTCTTCACCTTCTCATCATCTGATGAGCTGACAATACTGGCATTGTCATCACTACAGTCACTTTCATCAACCTCACTAATTACCACACCTTTTCCCAAATCCTCCTCCACATTACTAATTGGCAGACACCCTCCTTCATCACCATCCACACCCTCATTCACTACATATCCTATGTCATCACCATCAGACGACAATGAATCCCTTAATCCATTGCAGGCACAATCATTATCACTATGATTGTCACC